>VZTM01034074.1:21364-31405 GCA_013400555.1 Jacana jacana | reverse complement strand
CTTCCTTCCTTCCTTCCTTCCCTGTCTTTACTTAATTCTTTTTCTTTTTTTTTTTTCTTTCTTTCTCTTTAATTCTCTCTTTTTTTCCCCTAAATAGGCATCTTGCATTGAAAAAGGCATCTTTTCAGACTGTTCAATTCAAATTGAAACATTCAGTGAATGGTAACAGTGCCTGCTGATACAGTATCAGGTTCAGAAGTGATCAAGCACTCATCAAACTTCATCTTTTAGGGTAATGAAAAGATGCTTAGTTGAGACCAGTGTATGAGCTTGAAAATACTCTGTATTACTGAGTAGAGTACAGTTTATGCTTGCTTATGTGGCCAAGGTGAACTAGGTGACTGAAATTGTTTTGAATGTATAGCTTAATATAGTACACCTTCACTCTCAATTTTTCCATGTGTGGACAAATGTGACAGTACTAACTCTGTGGCATAGCTTTTAACTTACTCTGGTGTAGAGAGCCCCTCCCCTTATTCAAAATAATTCATAATGTTCAAAATAATTCATAATGTTCAACAAAACGCTGTGTAAACTGCGAACAGGAGGTGATATCCAGAGAGCAGAGATAACAAGGGATTCACTGTGGAAAGCAAGTCCATCCATTTCCTTGCATTGCCACTCACACAAGCACAAACACACATACAGACAAGAATCTGGAAGTCGAGTTCAGATCTTGTCACTCATGACACACTGAAGCTTATTTAAGACTTCCATCTACAGTCTTTAATGATGTCTGGATGTTACTCCTTTCTTTAACCAAAACCTCACCTGGGATCACGGCTGTTTCTCACCTCTGCTGTAGAAGTGGCTCCTTCCTTGGGTTGCCCAATACCAATTCTCACCTTTCAGTTTCCTGGAGAGATCAGCAACAGAGTGAGAAATTAGAAGCCTTTTAATTGTGTGCAATGACAGTAGTCTCTAGACCCTCCTTTTCTCTTTAACTGCACAAACATCAAAGCTAATAGATAGATGGAGGGGAAATTGCTGAGTCGTTTACAGTTCACTATTGTATCTGAAAATATCTTTTGCTCTTTCTCTGCCTCTGTATAAATCAGGGTAAGTACTCTCCATCTCCAAGTGTGCATGTGTGATTACAAAACGAAGATACTGAAATTTTCAGAGGGAAGAATTTGCATTTTTCCATTTTATCATGCTTTTTCCCACTTACCTTGAAGTAATTTCTTTCCAACCTGGAACATCACATTATTAAAAAAAAATTAGAAGCTGGTAAAAACATTCCTAAGAAATCATCACCTGAATACAGACAACTTACAAAATGCTTCTCTCTCTCCTCATTCAGGAAAAGGAAGATAGTATATATGCAATGCCTTTCTGCTTCCTTGCACTATGAAAGCTTGGAAAAACTGTAACCTAAGGCAGTGAGAAAGCTGCTCAGACTGTGGGGAAAAGCTGGCCAGGACTAGGTTACTGCATTTGCAAAGATTGCATGAAAAACTCTCTCACTGTCTACATTGCTAAATGAATGGAGAAAGAGAGCTGCTTCAAGTTGCGCAGCAGAAGCACCTGAATGCTGAAGATGCCAGCTGATAGTCATCCTGTGCTCACCTGTATTTGCCTATTCTTACCGAATTGCAAGGAAGGTCTCCCATATTTCAGTAAAAATATACCATCTTAGCACATTTCTGCCACTTGTGAAATATAAACCATTGTGAATACCAAAGAATTTGTATTTATTTCATTCTATTTATCAGACAGAAGATGTGGATAATGGACACAACAGGTTTCTGGATAACTTTAGAAATTAGGAACATCCAACTCTTTCAGAGTTTTCTAGCGAGAGAGGCGAGCATGTCTCTGCACAGTTCTTCACTGACTTAAGCTCATGAAATCCTCAGGAATATGTCTCCATCTATGGATGAGCAATGCAAAAAAATCAACACCACACTACAGTACTGAGCAGCAAGAATTTGTGTTGTTCCTTCCCCATCACTGTAACTGTGGTGTAAGTCCTCAGCTATTCTTTTACACCAGCTCTGGGTCTAACACAGGGATCAGTGTTCGGACTAGATCAAAAAAAGCACCAGAAAATCTCCACAGAACACAACAACCTTCAGCTGTTCAGCCAGCTACAAGGAAAACATCTGTAACTGTGTAGAATTTGAGCACAAAGTATTTGTCATGTCCCTCAAGTGCAACATCATTTTAAACAAGTCTCAGTGTCTCTTTTCTAATACAAATAAAAGCAATTGGCAAAGCAAGCAGGACCATGTTGGAAACTGTAAATGTTTACATCTCCTACATGCTGTGAACAGGCAAGGAGACCCCCCAGTTTCCATGCTGGTTGGAAAACACTTGCTACTGTTGCCCCTAAATCTCATAAACTGAGCAGGAATAGTTAGGTCCATGATGGACAGAAGCTATGTGAAACTTCAAAATAGGCAGATGGACCCCCAGTTTCCCCACAATGAAAATTAATATAATTATATTGGCTTTGAAGATATTTATTTGAGATGAGCACTTTGCTCTACACCAATATTGACAGGTTTGGGGGTGGGGGGGGTGGGGGGTGTGTGTTAAGTTATATAAAGCAATACCAAAAAAAACCCAACCAATATCTCATTATAATCTTTCTAAGTTTAAACCAAAATGTTTATGATAATGGAAAAACTATTCCTAGAGATGTTTTATGGGTTACCAGGGCTCCACATCAGCTCAACATATCTGTTTCCAGCCCAATTTGAATAGAGCTCACTGGAACACCTGTCATCAGGTAACTCACCCAAATAGTTTTTATCTGTTTGATACAGTTCTGTCACACCTAAAGATATTTCTCTTTTAGATTATCCATCTATCTTACAGTAGTGTACCTTGTACATAATGGTATTGCATGTAACAGATTGGAGGGGAAGTAATGCCACCTGGAAATGAAAACACAGGACAATGGCTCAATGTCCAAGTGGCAGCCAGTGACAGGTGGTGTCCCTCAGGCATCAGTACTGGGACCAGTGCTGCTCAGCACATATATACTGGATATAATCATTGGGATTTAGTGCACCCTCAACAAGTTCGCCAATGACACCAAGCTCAGTGGTGCAGTTGACACATTGGAGGGAAGGGATGCCATCTGGTGGGATCTAGATGGGCTTGAGGGGTGGGCACCTGGGACATGAGCTGTCAGTGCGTGTTGGCAGCCCAGAAAACCAACTTCATTCTGGGGTGCATCAAAACAAATGTGGCTAGCAGGTTGCAGGAAGTGATTTTACCCCTATACTCTGCTCCCACGAGAAGCCACCTGGAATACTGTGTCCAGCTTTGGAAGTCCTCAGCACAGGAAGATCCACGAAGATGATCAGAAGGCTGGAGCACCTCTCCTATGAAGACCAACTGAAAGAGATGGGGTTGTTCGGTTTGGAGAAGAGAAGGTTCCAGGGTGACTTTATAATGGCCCTCCACTATCTGAAGGGAGCCTATAGGAGAGCTGGAGAGGGACTCTTTGTCAGGAACTGTAGTGATAGGACAAGGGGTAATGGTTTTAAACAGAAAGAGGGGAAACTTAGACTAGCGACAAGGAAGAAATTATATACTGTGAGGCAAGGTGAGGCCTGGAACAAGTTGCCTAGAGAAGTTGTGGATGCCCATCCTTGGAAGTATTCAAGATCCGGCTGGATGGGACTTTGTGTAACCTGCTCCATGTTCCTGCCAATGACAGGGGCATTAGGACTTGGTGGTCTTTAAGGTCCCTTCCAACTCTAACCATTCTATGATTCTATGACATTAATCAGCAAACTGTGCCCTTCCCTTGGAGATCTGTGATGACCCATTTGCGTCAGAAATGCCACAAAGGCCCACCAAGACATTAGGATGTTAGCATGTTATTAGAAATTAAAAGATTCCATCCTGCCATTTCATCTTGAATCTGACTTTCATTTTAAATTACTTTGTCTCTTGTGCCCTGTTAAATTGATTTGTTATGTTAAATTTTTGCCAAATAAATAATGAGCTTCCTAATTAGCTTATGCTGAAGCAAGGCAAGGATGAAATTATATCCAACCGTCTAAATGTCTGGGGCCTTCTGAAAAAAACACACTGAGATACAAGAAGCTGTGCAACTCCTCAACACAAGTTGCTGCCATGTTGATTTCCAGCACTTTGATGCTGTAGGGAAGCAATTGCTTTGAGTGCTTGTGAGAGTACAAAACTTAGCTCTCACCACAGATTTCTCACAAATAACTGCAAACTACAGTTGAAAATTCTGGTAATTTGTACAAGAAAAATGTGCATTCATATTTATCACATGACCAGATAACTGGCACACCCTCTGAATTAATAATTATTGCTTTATTTTATTTTTACCCTCAGTAATTCCTAGCCTAAGCAGCAGGCAGAAATAACCTAGGAATTCTGACAGGCTCTAAAGGAGACCTGAGATTTGAAATAGGGTTTCAGCCTTGTACAGCTGATATATCCATTGGAAAATTTTGCCAAAAAAGGTCAAGAGGGAATCTCTGCCTCCACATAAGTCAATGGCAAAATCCTTAGCCACTATCAGCTTAGCCTTTAGCCCTACATCAAGGATCCCATAGATCACATAACAGAGGAAAGAACTGAAACCAAGACTCCATTAGCTCTGTCTGCTGCCATATGCAAAATGATACCTGTCATACTGGCTGTTACTATTGTTATCACTAGCTTTAACTACTGTTCACTAAAATTATTATTACTGTTAAAATTGTTGATGTTACTGCTAATATTTATACTTCCTAAAAGATTACTATTCTGTCCAGAAAACTTTTGGTGTTCTAACATGGTAATATTTCTGACCAGATGCACATACATCTTGTGCTGCTTTTTTCAAACATTGTATTTAATGAGAAACTCGGGAAGAACATAAATTTTTGTCAGGAGTTAGATGCTGAAAATAATGCAGATGAAGCAGAATAAGTACAAACAACTTTAATAACTAACCAAAGAACACATCTAATCTATCAGCCATGACAAGTAGTTTCTTCCTGCATGGGAGAAGTCTCATGGAAATACATTATGAAATATAATTAGACACATGCATTAACTCTTTTGTCAAGTATGAGAAATGCTTCTTAGCTCATAGTGTTCACCATGAGATAAATAACCATATGGCATAGTTAGCAGCAGAATGAATCATAAAAAAAGGGGAGTTGTTCACCAGATTTTCCTAGAAACTAGTGATGTCTCACTAATAGAAACAAGATTTCCTATTTAAACAACATCTTGGTTTACACCAGATAAAATGAAGAGAGGAGCATGAATAGTTTGCTTACATAGTAAAAAAGTTTCAAAGAACACCATAAACCTAAGATGCAAGGAAATGGCTTACCAGCCCAGACCAAAGATCCATCTAGTTCAGTGTCACATCTCCAACATAGACCAGAAATAGTTACTAAGGTAAAGAGTAAAAGAATCAAGGTATGTGGTTTAGACTGGCTGTTAGGGGAAATTTCTTCACGGAAGGGATTATCAAGTATTGGAACAAGCTGCCCAGGGAAGTGATTGATTCCCCATCTCTACAGGTATTTAAAAGACAAGTAGATGTGGTGATTAGGGGCATGGTTTAGTGGTGGACTTCGTAGTGATAGGCTAACAGTTGTACTTGATGATCTTAAAGGTGTTTTCCAACTTAAATGATTCTGTGATTCTATGATTTACAATAGTACATCAGCAAGGAATAAGTGAGAGCATGAAGCCTCAAATGTGCCATCCTATCTGGAGTTGGTCCTTAAGGAGTCTTGCCTGATGCTATTAACTCTCACATTCAGTGGGATCAAGGAAGTCCATTTAAAATACATTGTGTCACTTACAAGTGTTAAATTTCGCATAATCTACCATATACACATATATATATGCGACTCAGCCAAGATATATCTCTTCTCATTTCCTCTTAAGTATCTAATGTTGATGGTACATGATAGAAGTTGTTTTGACATACAATTGAACTGGTGCATTTTGTGCTTTGTCAAGACAGAAAAATGCTGCAGAGCATGACTATATCACAGCAGGTGCAATGGCAAACTGAAAATGTTCATACGTGTATTACTGCTATGACTTAAAGAAGTTATCTGTGTCACCAATTACCCTAATGGATTTATTGTTCTTATTTTCAAGAAAGAAAACCTAGACAACAATATGTCTAGATTGTCAAATTAATGTTCTCAAAATAAAAGGATGACACCAAGGAGGGAAGGATGTAAAAGGATACCTGGAGAAAATAGGTTTCATCATAATAAATATAAATTACCTCTCAACAAATATTCAACATAAGGCCTTGAAAAATTATAACATTCTAGGAAGACTAAGACCTTGTATTAAGTTGAAGAAAGATGAACGTTAAACCTATATAAACATATGTATTTTCTCTCAATGTGTGTTTATGTTTGCTGTAATGTTAATATGTAACATGATTCAGAAACAAAAATTATATTGTTTGTTTGTGCTGTATAGTCTGTTCTGCTGTTACCAACATGATATAAGATGATTCCACCTCTTTCAAGGAATATGGCCACACTTAAGTCATATTTTTCACTTTTATTTGAATTTTATCTTTCAGGACAAAAATTGAACAGTGGCTGGGAAAGGGGAAGAACGGGTGAAATAAAGAACTGCAGAAAAGGTAGCTTAGGACTGAAGAACCAGATGTACGGAAATCAGAGTCAGAATAAGGTCAGCTGCAAAGATTCAGTTGGGTCCCTTGGTGTCCAGAGCTGTTTAGCTGACAGGCGAGGACTGTGTAACAAGATGGATGACCACAACTAACAGGGAGGTTTCTTCATTTTTAATGTTAAACACTGCCCTTAAGAGTTGGATACCTGCCTTGGTATTTACCTGAGTTCCTGTGTAACAAGAGAAAAGTTGCTTCAGTATTTTACAGATCACTAAGTGTATGATGCATTTTTTCAAGTGCCACTGAGTAAGGGGGAACATAGAACAGCTGAGCCCTCAGAGCTGCAGCTGAAAGCAATGATAACTGGTCTTTAACATCTTCATGTGACATATCACAGTGAACAACTTTGTATCATGAAACATTTTAACAGAGTTGTTTTTCTAGACACTCTTAAAATAATAATTTCACCAGTGAAATAGATATAAATCCTCCTTTTAATTCACAGAAATATATGAAGTCTTGAGTTTAAGGCACTCAAAGAGAACAGTGACAAACTTTTTTTTTGACAAACACCTGTGAAAAAAATTAATTATTCTATCTTCACAGCAGGGTTTGAAGTGTGCATGATCAAGAAGGAAGATAAAATAAATGTGAAATAATTACTCGTGTAACCATGCACCAAAAAGACATGGGTCACTTTGGAGAAAGGCAAGCGTTCACACACCTCCCTCCAATATCAGAAGATATAAAGTGGCAGCTGAAATGAGATTGGAGATGTAAAGCTGACACTCTGTATTGTTTAAGTGCTTGACTTTGGAACCCCCTAACCATGTTATTTTATGACCAAGGGTGGAGTGACTCCATTTTTAAAATCAACAGAAAGCCACTGTTCAAAATAAGGCTACTGTTTGTAACTATGCATGAAACTACCTTACTCTCAGGAAATGTTCATTAAGCTCTTCAAGTGCCTCACAGATAATCTCAAAACACTTCATAGTAACACCAGGCTGACAAACACAAAATCACATCACCCCAGCTCCAGAGGTGAGATTCGTTAAGAAAAGCATGTAAATGTTCCCACTGATCTGTTGAGCTGCTGGTCTGCCTTTTGTGAATAAATGGAGACTTTTGCCTGCACCGCAATGCTCTCAGAACCAATGTGTCTTTTTAACAAAATATTAGAAAACTGGCAGGCAATTGGCTACATTTGGTTAGAGCTAAATTTGTATGTTTCTGAGATTCAGTTTATGTTAGGATATATTAGCAGATAATGAAAGCTATTCAGCTCTCTTTTTAAAGCTCTGTCCTCCTTTTACTCCCTGTTCCAGCTCTTTTGAAAGGACCAAGCAACATTTTCAGTACCCAGAAGTGAAATGCACCCTTTGAAGACACTGCATGCTAGACAAGGCTATTGACATTTCACTTGAGCTCAGGTCAGCCCCTCTCCCCAGGGAGGATGAGAGAGTGTTTTATAAAAACTTTGAGAGTTGTAACTGAGAGAGCTGACACCAGTGAGTCCCCCAGACACTACCCATCATTGTCTTCACTCCATGACCAGACTCTGCACAGACTGTCCTTCAACCACCTGCATCACTGGTGCTCCCACTGCCAGCTGTAAGAAGCTGGTGCCTATCTCTGATGGGAGTGCTCAGCCCCTCTGCTGAGGAGGATGCTGGTTTGAAAACACAGTGGACGTTGGGGTTTTTTTTTGTTTTCTGACTCTTTATCAACAGTGTGGGTCCTTGTAAGAATAGTGGCTCATTTTCTTGGAGGGTGGCTAAGTGTAACAACAGTAAAAGGGCTGCAGAATTTCAGCTTTTCTCCTTTTCTCCCCCTCATTTTTTTGTAAAATTACCATCATCACAAAGCTTTTGGCTTTGTCTTTTCTAACACACAATCAACAGAAAGATCTTAGTTATAAAGAAAAGAAGGGCGGGGAGAAAAAAGCCAGTCCTCTAGAACAGGAGCCTTGCAATTTCTTCCATGAGCTAAATGAGCTGAGTACACATTGTTGAATCAAAAAAACCACGATGTTAGAAAGAATCTGTATGGTGAAAAAAAATTGAATACTCAGAACTAAGGGCTGTTGCACAGACATCTGCTTAAAGGGAAAACAAATTTCTTGGGATTTTGGCATGAGATGATGTTCTTGTTGGGAATCATAACTTCCAAATAGGATGGTAGCTTGCTGGATGGTGACAGATGTTTCTACATCAGGTTTCTTTGCAGGAGCATTTTGAGCTGGATGGAGGGAGTTTGCTTCATACATTTGCCCTTCTTAGTCCCTTTAGCCCAGCTGGCTATAGTCCTATGTGACTACTTGAGCACATGCAAAATCCATCACAATGTAATACATTAACCAGCTACAAAATGTCTTAAATATCTTACCAATGTACAAAGCATAAATAGCTTAAGTCTATTTGCAGGTACAATGTACTATTTAATCAGTTCTGCAGCCAGGACCACATAGGGTACTCATTGGAAGAAAGGATCAGATTGTCCAACCGGGGTATTAAGTGTTACTTTTAAGCATATGAATTGGACAAGATCAAAGTTACTACTAGGAGGGCTCCTGCACCATATAATACCTAATTGTGAAGGCAAACAGGAGTCAAGGCTTTCACCTGATTCCATGGCACTCCATCGTCTACAGTCAGTCCATTGTCTCCCTTTGTGTTGACAGCTAGCTGGGGACCTCCTGACTCACCCCTGAGTTAACAGCTCAGGAGCACTGTGTTCATACATAGGCACAGTCAGTGCTATGGTAGGGTGATGGATAAATTTGTTTTATCTCCAGAAAATTTCAAGCTCTGGATGTTAAAGAAAAATTCAAGCATCACTTAGAAAATGTCCATTCCACATATTCAAGTCACAGTATTTGAGAAGCTCCTGATTATCTCCAATGTGCTAGTTTCAGTGGGTTGCATCCTTTTTACCCTCTTTCCCATGTGGGTAGTCAGGCTGCAATAGGTATAAAACAAGCAAATGCAATAGTAGGCTTAACTGAAGTCTTCTGCTTCTCCACTGTCTCACAATAACTGCAGATGTTCTCTTAGTAGGAATGTACCACCGAGACAAGATTACTCAAACTATTTGCACTGAAAGGCAGTTCACATCACACAGCTACAGTCCACATGCAGTGCATGCAGGAAAGGAAAGAAGATGCTTTTCATTTGGATTATAATATTCAGCTTTCCACGTAAGAGGTGAGTTAAGCACATTTGCTGCCTAGTGGGGAGAAACCCAGTGCAGGCCTCTTAGTCAAGAAACATAGCTAGTCAATGGTAGTCATCTAGCAGTACTTTTTGCCACAGGATCATTCATCAGGCCTCTACAAAAATGTGCTTGTCTTGCTAAATTTTCTTCACACAAATCTTGCCAGCTTCTCATCTGCTCTGCAAGGCCTCAGGAAATACAAACCTGCAAGGCAACTGATTCATGAA
>VZTM01034073.1:0-11478 GCA_013400555.1 Jacana jacana | reverse complement strand
TGATTTTGCACTTTAAAGATACTTGCATTTTTGCAGAAGTTTTATAGCAATATCATCAAAAAATATCTTCACTATCACCTCCCAATTTCAGCTATCCAAGGTGGTTATATCTTTAGATTAAGACTATGAGGAAGGTATTGTTATTTTTATTCTGATAATAGAAGAATACCAAAGGAGAAATGCATCAATTTTGGTAAAGAAGATGGAGAATAAAAAATGTCAGTCCTTTTTTTCCTGTACTGCACATGATTTCACCTCTTTCATGGTTACATCTGAGACAGATATGAAAGTTTATTTTCAGGAAGATCATAGCATGATTTTCAGCAATTTTTAGCTTCTTGAGATTGGGTGCACTGAAGTTTTATGAAATTGCATGCTGAGTCCACTGCTATGAAATACACTTTCTAAAATCTGCATTGTGGAGGAAGATATTGCTCTGAGTATTAAATAATAGCTGCAAGAAATCTGATATTCCTGCCATGATGAACAAGACCCTAGAAATGATCTGGGCATGCTACTGTGTCCCAGAAGCTGTATTTACGGAATAGAAATCTATGTAGAACCTGAATACTGTGCTGTATTCACCTGTGTTCAAGTAATAGTAGCTTATTCCTAGCATGATTCCTGCATGGTTTTAGTCCATGACAACTTATCCTGGTCTCCTAGATACTCAGAAACAGATGTAGCATGACAAAACTATGTTCCAAGTAGGCAGAAAGAATCAGGTTGCATAGATCTAGAGGAAAAGCTGATATAACCACACAGGTACAATCTGCTGCAAGGACAAGGAGACTTGAAAATGGGATCCATTATTGGGTAGAACAGATGGACATAGTGTCTCACCACCCAAGCAAGCTCCAAGGGCACTCCAAGTTAATTAAATTAAAGGATATCTTTTCAACAGTCACATCACATCTAGGGATAATCGGTGGTGAAAGGATCGATGTTATCCCAGAAAAATCTCTTTAAAGTAGTGACCTTTGAGAAGCTCCAGTGAGCAGTAACAGTGGAAGAGCTACAAAATGAATCTCCTGTCACATCATTCTCCAAGCAGAGGATGCATTTTTCAATATTTGTTGGGGCACAATGCCTGGGAGATTGAAGAGAATATAAAATTTCATTATTATTATTATTTTTAAGCTGATCATGTGCACATGTCCATGGCAGTCCTGCTTTAAGGAATAACATCACAAGACATTACAGAACATGTGCAAAAAATATATCTATATGTAAGAGAGAGGGGTTTTGTGTGTGTATGGTAATCATAATCAGTCACACTCTATTTCTGCCTTGGGGTACACAAGCTGAAAGAAAGGTTGAGAACCACTGTTATAGATAATCCTCTGTAATGATTTTCCTTTCTTCAGGACAATCTTGAC
The DNA here is from genome assembly GCA_013400555.1 of Jacana jacana. Taxonomy (NCBI): domain Eukaryota; kingdom Metazoa; phylum Chordata; class Aves; order Charadriiformes; family Jacanidae; genus Jacana; species Jacana jacana. The sequence goes on along the minus strand of VZTM01034073.1, from coordinate 10,099 downwards.
AACAGCGCCTTGCCCTAGGAAAGTTTTCTTTGATCCATTTTGTGACTGAAGTACAATTTCTTATTTTTTGTTTGCCTCTGTTCAAATTAATGATCCCTGCAGTAAGGGTGCCCTGCCCAGGAGTGGTTTTGCCAAACAAGATTAAAAGAAATAACAAAGCTAAAACTCAGACTTGGGAATTGGGTCTGAAAGGTGGGAAGGCACTTGGTCTTTATTTGCTTTTCTTTCTGCTTTTTAAGTATGCTGTCATGTCCTGTTACATAGATTGTCTATTTGATATTATTTCACTTATCAGGAATATAAGCAATCGTCACTGTTAGCTGTAGAGGAAATCTGAGGATTTTTAAGGCACAATGTTTCATTATGGAGACAATTTTCATGAAAAAATGATGCAAAGTAGTGTACAAACTTGCATACAAAAATCAAGATGCTAGCCTATCTCTGCAGCGTGGTAAAGTTATCTACTGTTTGGTAAAAATTGTATTTTTTTTGTGGCTTTGTTAAATAATCTGATAATTATGTTCACTGCTGATATAGCTACACAACAGTCAGAATGGCTGTGGGTGCTAGGCAACTGATTCCCTACCAGGTATCATGAATGTGTGCCTTGAGATGTCTGATAACATTCAAGAATTTTGCACGGGTATGAAAGAGTTAGCACAGAATTGCAGGAGATCACGGCTCCTCCAGAGTGTCTACAGGAGACAACTAACATATTTTACATACTTAAAATGGGATCCTCTTGTCCTGTCACTCCACAAAACAAAGGATCTGCCTCTGTCTTCTATAATTCCTCAGGATGTCCCACCAGATATTTATGCACATTGGTAAGATTCCTCAGTGTTTTCTCTTCTCCAGGCTGAAAAAGCTCAGCTCTCTCAGCTTCTCCTCATACACAAGTTTCTCCAGTCCCTTCATCATCTTTGTGGCTTTTCACTGAGACTTGGTCCAATGTGTCCATTTCTCCAGCAGTGGGGAACCCAGCACCCAACACATCACCCCAGGTGTGCCTCATGAGTGCTAAGCAGAGATGAAGGATCATCTGTCTCCACCTGGTGGCAGTGCTGCGCCTAATGCAGCCCAACGAGTCCGTTGGTGTCTCATGGGGACCCTGTTGTCCACAAGGACAATAGTGCTTTCTCTCCCAGGCTGTATTCCAGGTCCCCACCTTCTGCTGGTGCCTTGAGTGATTTTTTCCTAAGTGCAGAACTCGGTACTTCCTTTTACTGAACTTCACAAGGTTCAGTCCAGTTCTCCAGCCTGTTGAGGTCTCTGAATAGCAGAATGATGCTGACGAAGTGTAATGCTGTATGGTCAATAGAGTATTCACATACTAACGGGCTTGGACAGAAATCTGTGAATAAATTCAGACTGCCACTGTTGCAGTTATTTTTATTACTTTCTTTTTCTTACACTTATTAATTAGGCAGAAATAACTCAATGCAAATCATCAATTCACACTTGAAGAAACAAGAGTAAAGAAAAACTATTTATCAGTGTTTTGAATTAAATGAATCTCTAGCCTTTATGGCACAGAAAAAAGGAAAATAATTTTTTTCACAAACCACCATTCTTTCTGAACACTCGACCATCTGTTAATTAAACAATAACAATGATTTCCAAAACCAAACCAAACCAAAAAAGATGTAGACATGTATTATTATATCTTAGTATTTTCTTGAGATGGATATACATACACTATGGACTTATCTCCTTGTCCTAACTCCATTGTTCCAGGAACCAAAGTTAAGCACTTGGCTCCTTCATTGACTCTGGAGTGGCAAGCACATATAGAAATAAAACCACCACTTGCACATGAGTGTCTGTTGTGTTTTTTCCTCCCCCAACTAGCAGACATTAATATTACGCTATATTATTAATAGTTATTAAATATAATTGTAATTAGTAAATTTCTAAATTTTAAATTACTGTTTCCTTCAAGCTTCAATGCAGCAGACTCTATCTTTGCATTTACCAGAGCATGTCAACTTTTAACTAGAGGACAAGGTATTGAGAAGCTTGTTCTATTTCCGTGATCAGCTAATCTTAAGTCTCTGGAGTGCATGCTAACAGGTGTCAATCATGCAATGGTTTGCCAATGTGGATTCCAGCTTATTCAAGATTTAAATGAGGTCATCAAAGTAATTTTATCTATATTTTTGTTAGTTATCACTATCTAATCATTCTTATTTTGTTGGCATCAGTCAGACTAAATTCAAATTCTGCTTTCCACAGAAGAAAATGGACGACTAATTGGGCAAATATGATATTATTGTTTTATTGCATAGCTAGAGCAAATGTAACTTTCATGAAGGTTGAGTTCATTGCTACAACAAGAAAGTCAGCAGTGCAATTAACTGGCTTTTAATTTTTTTTTAAGCTCCTTCTTCCAGTGCTTAGTTTTGCAAATTAAAATAAACTTGTTCCAATATTAAATTTTGGGACATTTATTGCCTTAAATCAGGAAAAAAGTAAAGAAAGCAAAGCAATTTCATGTGGTAAACAAGTTAAATGGCTATTGCCCAGGGATACCAAATAAGTGTGCAGTCATAGTGACGATTTGCTTTATTTGTAATATTTTGTTTAGAAAAAAGAACATTATGTTGATATATAAGTAACAAAGAATTAGATCTTCATGGAAGCTGTGACACTGACTTCTTATTTTCTTATCCTTTCAAAATAACAGGCACAGACTAGCCTCCGGAAAGATGGACCTTTAGGGAGTAAAGCTGACAGCGTTAGAGTATTGAACTAGTGTCCCCAACAAGAGATGAACCAAGGATATCCCAGGATCTATTTAAGCTCAAATTGATGCTGACAGCATTGTTATTGAATTACTTATTCATGGATGGAGCAAATTAGAAATAGAGTTCATGTATTGGGTGCTATCCATAGATAAAATACTTGTCTACGTGCAGATTTTTGCTCCAAATCTTTGAGTTGTATTGTGAAAACAAACACTGAGTCAACTCACTCTTCCCCTGTCTTCAAAGAGTTGTGGGGACAGGTAAAATCCAGCTGAACAGAGCTGCTGGCCAACAGACTTTACATTCAGATGAAGACCTAAACAAACAGGAGACATGAGCATGCATTGGATTTGGAATACCATTAAATATTGAAATAGATATTTTAGCAAACACAAGCTTTGTGTGAGCATGTGAAAAGGTCAAAACTTTGTGATCCTTGACAATACGTCCCAGTGTGGAAGGTGACCTGTTCTTAAAAAGATCAGCTGGTTGGCCTCACCTTTTATTCTCCAAAACATTGGAAATCACAGCAACAAAATATTAAAAAAGTCCCAGTGCAGTACTCGGAACTAATAATCAGTCAGGTGCATTATATGCATGAGGGGTGGAGATCGGTTGTCTATATTTTTTTGATTGTTTTATCATGAAAAAGAAGGTTAGTAGATTTTGTAACTGGGTTGATAAGCTTTCAAAAAGAATTTGTACAGCTGAGATGGTACACTGTATAGCACAAATAGAAGTCAGGCTGAACCCCAAAAACTAGTGAAAAAAGCTGAAGGAGTAATGTGCATGTGCACATTAAAAGCAGTATTTCTCAGGTGAACTGAAGAAGTTCAGGGGAAATGAGTCTAACAGCTCTAGGACCATAATGTTGCTGAATCTTTTGTTGTCACAGCAGCCTCAACAACAGGCACTCAAGGACTGAACTCATTTATGTATAACACAAACCTCCTTAATACAAACCCAAATAATCCTTTGACTAGCACAGTACTTGTCACCTGGGAGAGACTTGAAGCTCAAGAGAACACCTGGAAGTGTCTGGGATGAAAGATGAGAGTTTTCCTGCAGAAAGCAGAAAAATTGCTTTTTATAAGTCCTTAGGAACAGCAGAATGTTTTAACTCATAACTAAACAGTAAGATACCTGACCAGAAGAGTATTGAAATAGCTTTTTATCTCTGGGCGCACAAGCAGGGTCTCTGCAATGGGTTAGACTCCCTTCCTTGGCATTAGTTCTTTTGCCCCACTTCCACAGCTCTAGCTGCTCATCCATATTCTCTTCCAAGACTCCAAGCTATAGGAAAGTTTCCACTAAGGAAACCACATGCAGCACAAGCTGTCATGCCCAGTCCCTTACCACAAGAGGTTACAAGGAGTTAGAGGACCCGCCATCGCAAGAGGCAGTGTGAGCATCATTCCTCTTGCTAAGATTGAGTGTGCAGAAAAGGCCACGTTTAGTGGAAAAGCTGTTACCATGCCTGCCTGTATGCCCCTCTTGGCTTATAGTTGGGTTACACCTCTCCCAATTTCTAATGAGTTATCCCTAATTGTTTCACTAAAAGCCATTATTGAAAGCCTTTTACTTCCACACACTGTAGTTGTAGTCATTCCATCTTACCCCTGGGGTGCTAGAGGAAGTATCCTGAGCACTAACAAACATATGAACCTCTTGGTCATGCTGGACTATTTTTTTTATTATTTTATTTTATTTTATTTTATTTTTTATTTAGTGTGGGAATCATAGAATGATTTGAGTTGGAAGGGACCTTAAAGATCATCAAGTTCCAACCCCCCTGCCATGGGCAGGGACACCTCCCACTTCCTGTTAGTTACTGTAAACCTCTGGGATGGTGTCATGTGAGAAGGTGGCACTGCATACATATGGACTCTTATGTTGTGATTCTGGCCAGCTGACGTCTGGACTTTGAAGAAAGACCTTAACGAGAAATAGCCAGAGGTGTTTAATGAGACAGTCCTTATTTAATGCCATTTAATTGGAAGAGAGATGACAAAGTGTTAAATTTTAAAAAGGTGAAGGGAATCACAATTTCACTGCAGAAAAATCAGCAGGAAGTTTTTAAATTACAATTAAATACCATACATGTGCATTCCTGTCTCCCTGCAGCTGGTTCAGGGGCTATCCCTCCAAAAGTTGTTCCAAAATTAAATTTATAAAAGGAGGAATAAATTGAGAGGGAGAGACAGACAGAGGTGCTTTGATTTCTTTGTTCCATTCCCATAAATATTAATGCATTTCCTAGGTGCTGCCATTGTGACATGCCGTGGACGGGGGCAGCATGTGTGCTTGCCTGACTCTGAGCCTTGCTGCATACAGATGAGTGCTTTCAGAAAGGCTGCAGGTGAAACACACACACACAAAGTAAAATTATAGCTGCCCTGTGTCAAATGTAGCAACGTGGGCCAATAATAGCTGCTTATTCCATCAGCGGATAATGCAGTCATTGTGTCAGAGACCTACTCAAAGTTCTTGTAGTATTAGGGGGAAGAAGGTAACATAGGTTGCCAGAGAAAGCATGAAACTGGCAGTTTGTCACTAATACTTCCTCCCCACCTGGATTTAGAGATGTTTCCTTTCTATCATACTAGTTCTTTTACAACTTTCTATTCACAGCCATTGTCATTGTCATCGGAAAAAAAATAAGAGTATAGGGAATGTAACAGACTGTCAATACATTGGATATGAATAAATTATAATGTAGTGAAGCATAGATTTAGGTTTCGTTGCAAGAAACAAAGGAAAAGGAAATCAATAGCAGAATTTTTTTTCAGATATTATGATTTCTAGAGGATTCATTATTTTGATGATGATGCCATAAGAAGTTTTAAATCTTGAATTAATTGTGGTAGCTATTTTCTAAACGAAAGACAAATGGCAATCTTGCCTTTGAGAATCTGAAGTGAGAAAACAAAAAGGAAATAACAGGAGACAGATAATTGAGTTCCCTTAAGGAAGTTCTGAGACAATGTGCATTTACGTGAAAATGCAATGGACATTTTAAACACATGTAGTTCCATACCACAACTGTTTTATCTCTGTTCTTTAGAAAGTATTGCTTTTAATTCATCTTGATAAGTTGTTGTGTTAACTTAAGGAGAATTTATTTGGCCTTATAAATATTAGAGGATCATAGAATCATAGAATAGAATCATTTAGGTTGGAAGAGACCCTTGGGATCATCAAGTCCAACCATCAGCCCTACTCTAAAAGTTCTCCCCTACACCATATCCCTCAGCACCACATCTAATCTACTCATAAACACAGTCAGGGGATCAGTACAGGTTTGTCACGTAAGTAAAACACATAATTGGTTTTCTAGAAACAGGTAATGCAAGTGGGCAAATCATCTCAGGCTTGATGAAGTGTATTCTGGAAATGCCTCTCTGTCTCTAGTGTAAAATGCCTTTACACTAACTATAGACAGAGACTAGATATTTAACCAGTTAACTAAAAAGGCTGCTCTTAGGTCTCCCCGGAGCCTCCTCTTCTCCAGGCTGAACAACCTCAGCTCCCTCAGGCTGTCTTCATAGCAAAGGTGCTCCACTCCCTGATGATTTTCCTGGCCCTTCTCTGGACTCGCTCCATCAAGTCCATGTCCTTGCTATATTGAGGGCCCCAGGCCTANCCTCAAGTCAGTCACCTCACACCCTCTGGATGCAACCATCCAGCCAGTTCCTTATCCACTGAACAGTGCACCCATCAACACTGAACAGTGCACCCATCAAATCCATATCCCTCCACTTTTGGCAAGCAGGGTGTCATGGGTGACCATGCCAAAAGCCAACCAACATAGTCACCCTATGACAGAAGGCCACTAGGTTAGTCAGGCAGGACCTGCCCCTACTAAAGTCATGCTGGCTGTGCTGAGTCACCTCCCTGTCCTCCATGTGCCCNTTCTGGCCCACGTGCAGAATCCTGCACTTGCTCTTGTTGAATCTCATGATGTTCACCTGGGCCCACATCTCCAGCCTGTTCAGGTCCCTCTGGATGACATCGTGTCTCTCTGGTGTATTGACACCACCACACAGCTTGGTGTCATCTGCAAACTTGCTGATGGTGGACTCAATCCTTCTATATCGTTGATAAAAATGTTAAACAGTACCCTTAAGGGACACCACTTGTTGCTGCTCTCCATCTGGACCTCAAGTCAGTCACCTCACACCCTCTGGATGCAACCATCCAGCCAGTTCCTTATCCACTGAACAGTGCACCCATCAACACTGAACAGTGCACCCATCAAATCCATATCCCTCCACTTTTGGCAAGCAGGGTGTCATGGGTGACCATGCCAAAAGCCAACCAACATAGTCACCCTATGACAGAAGGCCACTAGGTTAGTCAGGCAGGACCTGCCCCTACTAAAGTCATGCTGGCTGTGCTGAGTCACCTCCCTGTCCTCCATGTGCCCAAGCATGGCATCTAGAAAGATCTGTTCCATGATCTTCCCAGGCATGGAGGTGAGGCTGACAGGTCGGTAGTTCCCAGGGTCCTCCTTTCTACCCCTTTTAAAAATGGGTGTGAAGTTTCCTTTCTTCCAGTCCAAAGGGACTTCACCTGACTGCCACAACTTTTCAAATATCATGGAAAGTGGCTTGGCAACTACATCAGCCAGTTCCTGCAGGACTCTGGGATGTATTTCATCAGGTCCCATGGACTTGTATATATATCCATTTATCATAGCAGCGATCTTTGTGATAAAGGTTGATTTGGTAATTTCTATAGAAGCATTCCCAATCTCCTGCCTCCTGATAAGAAAGAATTCTTAACAAATTGCTCTCCTTTGTATCCAAGCATGCCTGCCTCTCAGAAAATGCTTCCAGAAATTCATCTAATAATTTAAAATAACCAGTAGAAATGCTTAATCTGGGGTTATGGCCCCTGTTTCTTTCCTCTCTCAGCCAATACAGGGCGATGAATTCAAGGGTACTTCAGGACTTCAGGTCATACAAAACTACCATGAAAAGTCAACCCTCAAGTCCATGTTTTGATCCAGTTGCAAGCATATTTAAGCAACAACTGAATTTAAAACTCAGAAAACCTCAGATAAAGTGAATTCAAAGTCAATGACTTATGATCAGCCTTTTTTCCTACTTAAATAGGAGATCACATATTAAATTGCTTTCTAAAAGTTTTTGACGAATTTATTTAAAAATACATGAAATAACCAATCTGGATGAGAGCTGAAAATCTTGAATTTTACAGGTATTTTCCTTCAGGTGCTGAATAGAGATGTTTTCTCCAAAGTTAATGGCATCTTTAAACTTGCAGCTTGTAAGATTAATTGAATTTATATATGTAATGCATAGTAATCAACATTAGCATAATAGCAGCACTAAAATGATTTCTTAATTACCGAGTGCTGAATACAAAACCTTTGTAAATGCTTTGTTTAGATCCACATAGTAACAGTATTTTAGTTAAATTTATATCTGGCTTTGAAAAAAAGAAAATTGGGATCTATATTAAAAAAATATGATGAAATATGAAGAAGGATCTTGCAGGCTTCAGTTTATAACTGCCATGGGGAAAAGCAAAAAAAAACAAACCAAAACAAAAAACAAACCAAACATAAAAAATCTTTGCTTCAGATCTCACACATATCTCAGTTGCATTCCAGAATATTAAGATATGAAGAAATTATTATTAATATATTAGCACAACATAAAAGTGTGCAGTTCTCATACAAGATAAAGTGTGTCTACCCTACATGAAAGAATAGCTGGTCTTAAGAAAAGAAAAGAAAAAAAAAAGGTGGAAAAGGGGCTTTTATTTCTCTAGCACCTCCAAAATACTCAGTTATTAAATAAAAATCCTTTGCCAAGAGCTTGTAACCCATAGCATCTTGATTGAAGTATCACCGGATTTCATTTGATTTGATCTACCTAATCTCAAAAAATAAGTGTTTGATTGATGCTTTCTGCCTCTTCCTCAGTAATCCCCACTTAAGATCTATTAATATGTTACAGAAGTTCAGAGTCCCTTTTCCCACATAATCTTCTTCTCACAGTTTTAGCACTTTTAACTTCAGAGAACTACAAATATCAGAAGAAATTAAAAAGTTTTCCAAATTGAACTAATATTTCTTTATTGAGGTAGCATTTTTAAAAGCCCTTTTTTTACTGAGTCTGTCTTTTACTAAATTTATCAATGATTAGACATGATCACCTAAAAGCAAAATTAAAAATGGCATGAATAGCTTATGCTTAATAAAATCCTTTTAAGTAAACAGTTCACCCAGTTGCAAATCAGAAAATGTCATGGGAGCAGCCACTGTGGTGTTACTTGAATTAGATAACAGCATAATTATTAGTGGTCACTAGAAAGAGTCAATATAGCTCTGAGACTAATAAGCACCTAATGTTTCAGATACATTCTTCCTCATTATTAATGTCCACTAAGACCAGGCCAGCAATTTTTCATCTCTGCAGGTGCATATATCATTTCACCAAACTGTGAGTGAAAAAAAATCCTTCTTTCTCATTGGTAGTGTTTCAGCAGAAACACTGGGAACTTATAAGGTAGTTCATAGGATTACTTTCTTCCATGCCTGGAAAAATGTTACGTTTCAAACATCATCTAAATAAAGCCTGTGAAGATTTGGCCCATCCTGTAATGACGTACAATATTGAAAACATCAGGTTTAATTTCAAAGAATAAGACAATGACCAGCACTGAATAACCTCTCAAAATATCTTATGCATACAAAGCAGAAGGAAAATTAGGTTGGAAAATGTGCTTTCAAGGCCTATGAGGTTAAAGATTATCCACACATCTAAGCCAGTGCTCACAGGCTTAGCTTATTACTTTTTTGAGGAAATAAGTTTTCCCTGTCATGGTCCTGATATATTCATTGTGTGTGATGGCATAAGTCCATCTATTTGATTTCCAGAGTACTATAACCTTTTATAACCCACATCCATTCCAGGATCAAATTTTGTTATTTTCCTAATGTTTCCTCATCTTGCTGTAATACTCTGTAAATATCTTTCAAAGTTCAACTAGTTCAATATAAAGTAGTCACCTTCTCTGCAAAGCCCCATTTCATCAAAAGTAAAAAAAACACATAACTCCTTCATGCCTAAGAAAAAAAAGACGAATAAGAAAATAATAAACTTACACGAATGGGATAAAATGTGGTACAAAACAAAGAAATTAGAAGGCACAAGACCAAAGATCGTTGTGTGAGTGCTCAATCAGAAAAAGATAAGTAATTTTAAAATTCTGTCTTTCTGCTCTGTGATTTTCCCTGTGTCACATCTGGTACCCACCTGTTTGACTGTCTAGGGGTCTACATGTTTTCATAAAAATAATTTTGTTCCTCAGCTTCACTGTAG
>VZTM01034072.1:60757-74180 GCA_013400555.1 Jacana jacana | reverse complement strand
GGTTAATGGGCACCCGAGAGGCTGAGTCTGTCTCTCTGCACTGGAAAAATCCTGCAGCTGGGAGATAATGTAGCAGGACTTGGAGGAGCTCTGGTCACTTAATTGGTGTGAAACCATGGCTCTCTGGAGAGGTGCTGAATAGCTAATGATTATTATTATTATTTTTGTAACATGCTACTTTTCTCTAACCAGTCTGCAACAGATGTCCGTAGGTGTCCAGATGCAGCACTGCAGTGAAGACTACAAGCAGGCAGAAGCAAGCTTTGGGAGCAGCGTTTGTTGCATCCAGGATTGCAGGGGCCAATACACGCATCAGAAGCATGTCCACACCTGTCCCCACTGCCCACATCAGGCTCCAAGACATGGTTATAAAACCAAGCTGATCAGCTGCAGCAGGTGGGGACAGGGGACATCGGCACACTACATGCTCAGTGTCCTCCCACAGCTCACCTTGGGACCTCTTCCCCACCCTCGCCTCTCTCATTAGTGTTGAGTTCAGTATTGGGGATGGTGTATATGCCTTTCACTGGGCAAAACCACCTACTCACCTACAGCCCAAGGACCTCTCTCGGGAACTCCCTTGGCCCCACAAGTACTGCTGACAGGATTATTAGTGAGTTTTGGGGAGCCAGGATTTTACCATCTGCTTAGCCTGGTCTGGGGACATGGCTGGTGCTGATCTGGTCCTCTTGCCACCCTCAGTTTTGCCTCTCAGCTGCTGCCACTCCCTAACTTCAGGACCTGATGCAGCACACTGGGAAAGCAGATGGAGTCTCCAACTCCCAGCACAGGCCGGGAGTTTTGGCAAACTCTCCTCTGCTTTCCAGTACTGCTTAAAACCCACTTTATGGTCCTCTTAGCTCCACCAGTGTTTTCCTACTGATGCCAGGGCAGTGAAGCAAGCAGCTCCATATGTGCAGATCTCAGCTCTTAGGGAGGATCTGTGAATGCAGCTAACCCAGCTACAACCTCTCCAAAGCAGGATTGTGCCTCACTCAGTCTGCAACACAAGAGTAGACACAGATGCATCCCCAGCATTAGTAAGGTGGAAAGGAGGTAAGGAGGGTGTAAAGGTAGTTGGGTTTTAGGATGGGCCAGAAGGGAAAACAAATGCAAGTCCAGCAGCTGCCATGGCACCCTCCTGCCTGGGAGGCTTGCTGGCTTTGTCAACTGTCTCTTGCATTTTGGGCTGTTCAAATGCTGAGAATAATGTTTCCAAAAGGTCTTATGTGGCTGAGGAACATCTAATGGATTTTACCAGTGTCATTTCATCTTGTAGATCGCCTAGTTGCTTTAGGAAGCATTATTCTCAACATAATGGCTGCAGATGAAGCTGGGAAGATTTGTGGTTTGGGCAACTCAGCAGAAGTTCACCAAACTCAAGAGAACCTGTCAAGTGACTTTGCCCAGCAGAAAGCTGGACCTTCATGGCCTTGAATTCAAGTGACCTCTATTACATACTATCTTGACCCCCTTTATATTTATACTCCCTGAAGAGTCCTGCCGGCTGAAGCCCCCTCCCTGTTAGGTCAGGCACACAGGTGTCATGTCTCCAGCTGTCTCACTATTGCCATCATCACACAAAAACACACCACCAGAGCTCTCGGGCTCTGAAACTCAACCCTTGGGCATGCTATTGTGACCCCATCACTCCAGCCCAGGATGTGCTCTCTTAGTACCAAGCCAGCACAAACCCATTGAGAAATGGCCTAGTGGTCACTGCCTCAACCCACTGTGAAGGGATGATGAAGACAGACTCTCCTCCGCCTCCCACTCCCCCTCTTCATCAGTGAAAAAGCAAGTAGTAGTAAATAATGCGCTGGACAGCCCTCCCCCTCCCTCTTCCCCAGCGCAGAAACCCAAGCCCAAGAGCAGCCAGCCACAGAGCCTCCTTGCAGAAGCAGAGGCACTGGCTCCAGCCAGCTGCCCCCCAGGAAGGAGACCAGGGCTGGGAAACACGAGAGGGCTTTGTTCAGCTCTGAGAATCATTCTTAAAAACAAATACTGGAAGACCTAGCAGTAAAGCAAGGGGCTACACCAGCTGGAGTTGTCAACTAGAGACATCCCAGCACCACTTACTCAACAGAGGGGAAAAAGTAGCTAGCAGGGCACTAATGACTATTTTTTCCATGTAATTTTAAATCTAGTTCCGTTTCTTTCTTTTTTTTTTTTTTTTTCTTTCCACTCACTGGATTTCTAATCCTTCTGTACGGCTCCCGTGCATGTGTGTAAGTGTGTGTAGCAGAGGCATTGGGGGTCAGGCGCTTAGACACATTTGGCAAAGCCAACAGAGTCATTATCACGGTCAAAGACGGTGTAGTAGGGACCAATGAAGACATCTCCCAGAATCCAGAGTGGGCCCCCAGGGGGTGGCACATCTAGGCCTGAAAAGCCACTCAGACAGATGGTCTCTCCTTGTACAGAAACCTAAAAAGAAGAGCAAGAGCTTCAGTCTGAGAAGGTCCTCCCCCTCCCTCAAACTTGCAGGCCTGGCAGTAACACCTGCAGATGCCAGCTGCACCTCAGCCTCTCCCCACATGCAATCCACAACTTGCAAAGATAATTCCCAACCCACCACGGCTCCCAGTTCCCCCTCCAAGAACCCTTACGTAGCAAGACATCAAGTAGAGCTGCATGTGCCCATAAACCTCCCAGCCTACATAGTCTAAAGTAGAGCCATCTTTGGAATTCTTTACAAGATGGTTCCCTCATGAGCATCATGCAGGGGTTTATTGATCCTGCACAACTTTGGTGAGGTTGCCTGGGTCCACCAGCCAGTGCCACCACCCCATCACCCTTACCTTTCAGACTTTTTCCCATCAATTGCTAGCCCCACCCTTGCTTTTGCTGCTCTTGCATTTTGGACTTCATGGATAAGGTTTGCATGGAGAAAGCAAAAATTAGGCTTTGGGGGAAAAGCCCCAAAAGCTGCCTGGACGCACCTTGAAGACATATTGTTCTCCAGTGAGCTGGTAGGGCTTCCCTCCTAGTGTTAGTGTGACAACAGGCAGAGATGACACCTTATCACAAGGGATCACATACTGAAAGAGAAACAGTGAAGGCTTTAGATGGCAGCTCCCACGCCCTCGGGAAAGGTCATGATGTCCCCTGGGTACAATGATGTCTTTGCCGTGGTTTTCCACAAGAACTGCTTATCTTAGGGTACGGAAGAAGCCTGAGCTGAAGTAAGTTGGCTGCTCCCTGCCAAGGGCTGCAAGCTGTGGGGCCAGAGGATTTTAGGATTTTGGAGCCAGAGTATGTGGGGTTCAGCTTTTGTCTCTGTTAAGCCACAGAAACGCACTGGACACAGCAGGGCTGGGGTCTGTCCTCTGCCATAGGAGAGGAACATGTGGGTTGACACAGCTTAGACACACAGACAGGGACTTGTGCTGTACAGAATGGACAAAGCCAGTTTAATTATCACTGGTGAGTCTTAGGGAGGGTGGCAGGTCTAAGCCAGTTGTTGCTGCAGCATGGGGTCTCCCCACATTGCAGAAAAGCCCTAAAACTGCTCAGGGCTCTGATTTGGGAGGGGTTTCAGAGCAAAGCATCCTTCCAAGAGGGTTCTTATAATCCTTGTTCCTCCACAATTTCAGGGAGGAGAGAGCAGCCTCAGCTGCAACTCACACCCCTTCTCCTCTGCCTCCCAGGTAGCAGAGATAACCAAAAATCTGAAGTTCATGAGACTGAGCCCTCCAGCAAGAGCATGAGCAGGGCATCAACTGCTACCCAGGGTCAAAAGACAGAGGGGACCCTACTATGCTGCAGGCTTTTCCGGGAGCACAGACTAGGAATAGAGATCAAAGGAGCAGAAAACCCAGGTCTCTGGAAGCATCTGAGTGCAAAGCAGGGCATCAGCATGGATACTGCAATGGTCAGATTCCCACTTTCCCAACCTGGTCTCACCTGGCCTTTGATGAGTGGTTTTGCACCAATGGCTGTCTGCAGCTCCTTCACTTCCTTGGTGGGGCCAGTGATGAGTGAAGTTCCTGTGTCTACGATGGCCTCGCACCCCCCTTTGCACAGAGTCAGCCCATTGGCAACATCCACTCTGGGGAGAGATGCCCACACACACAAAAACTCTTAGAGGCCTCCCAGCAAAGGCTGCAGGGACCAGCAGGCAAAGAGCTGACTGCTACCTGCATGCCTCACCTACTAAACACCACTATTAACAGGCACATAAGCATGCTAAAGGTGATGCATTAGGGACTCATGCTACTGCAAAGGCTTAAAGGAGTGGTGTGATGGCTAAAGGGGACACGGGCAAGGGAAGTGTTGAAAAAATAAGAGAGGTGCTTCTTGGCTTTCTCACCCACAATACATTTCACAAGAGTGAGAAGAGATAAAGCCTTCCGGCCAAGGGGCTGCCACACTTTGCCAAGGCGGCAGGGCCAGGAAGATGAGAACTAAACTCTGTGCTGGGGAGGGCTGCAATCCATGGGAAAAGGACACACTCTGATCACAGGCCGCTTTTAAGTTCCCATCACGTGGGAGAGCTCAGAATAGACAGCAGGGCTGGTGGGCCGGCAGCTCAGCCTGCTCTCCTCCCCTCTGCCTCCAACAATGCACACTGATTGCTGTGCTGTGCCCTTCAGTCAAGGGCTGGCTTCCTGGGGCCTCATCCTGCTCCTCTGGAGCTGTGTGCAAGTAAGCCACACAGCTCAGATGTTGCTGAGAGCTGAGCAGAGCTGGGGTTTAATCTGTGGTGCTTGCCCTGCCTGTAAGGGGGACACACTGGCTCTCTTTCCCACTTCACAAGGGTGCAGCGGGTGTTTTCAGGGGCCAAACTGTAAACAAGAAGAAAAGATTTTGCAGAACATTTGCTGCTTTCTGCTTCTCCTCCCCTTCCAGAAACACAGGACACAGCCTTAGGGTGGGATCCGAATCTGATTTTTTCAGTGTGGATGTGTCGCAGAGACAGAGGACCATTTCTGGTCTGGGTCTAGACCATTCTGGTCTGGACCATTTTTGGGAGGGTCTCAGCCACAGCCCAGACTTAGGCTGTCTGCACACCTGTCTCTGTGCATGTAGGTGGGCAGAAGGTGAACTTACGCATCCATGTGGACCTGCCAGTAAGCTTTGCGTGTGACGTTGACCCAGCTG
Organism: Jacana jacana; assembly: GCA_013400555.1. Taxonomy (NCBI): domain Eukaryota; kingdom Metazoa; phylum Chordata; class Aves; order Charadriiformes; family Jacanidae; genus Jacana; species Jacana jacana. The sequence continues at coordinate 69,077 of VZTM01034072.1, read as the reverse complement.
AAGTCACCGCTGTAATACTTGGGGTCAGTCCCTCCCAGGAGCAGCTCACCGCCGGGCTGAGCAGTGGGGTCTCTGAAAAACAACCCAAACCCATCAACATCAGGGGCAGTGTGAGAACACCCCCCTCTGCATGCCCCTAAATCACACACAGGGGTGCTTGGGGGTAACGTATGGCATTAGTAGCATTAGAGACAGGCAACTTACATCACGCTATAATATCAATATAAGGACAGATACTGTGAGATAGGTTGGGGCAGGGAAGTGGGAATATTTTGGCCTGGTCAAAGCATCCTGCAGATTTTCACCTTGTGCTTTTTGCACAGACACCTGGAGAAGCTTGCTGCAGAAAAGGGGAACCGAGCACTGGTGTAGGGGCCCCCTGAATTGTAACAAGCACCTGTGCAGGGATGGACAAGGCTGGTGCAGAGTTAGGTTATCTACACTCAGCCCTGTGCCAGCCAGCAGCCTCAGAGATAAAACCTCAAGGTTACAGTCAGATAAAGCTTGCTGTTGAGCAGATGGGAAGAAATATGGTGATGGGGGAGGGCTGGCACTTGAACAGCCAGCAGCAGCCTTCTCTGCCCTCCCCACTCCCAGTGTGCTACTTTTTTGGGGCTGAAGTAGTTCAGAGTCCCCCCTGTGGTGCCAGTAGGATGATGGGCTGTCTTGGGGGGTGGGTGTGTGCGCAGTGGTGGGTAGGAAGACACTGTGAGCCATCCAGGGAGATTTCCCAGGGGGTGAGGGAGCATTAGTCCCACCATTTGCAATGACTGGTGGGGGGTATGCTAGCTGGAGTGGTGACATGGTGGTGGCCACATGGCTTGTACATTTTGGCAACAGACTGGGGCTGTGTTTATGCCCCTAACAGGAACTGCACTAGCAGCGGGCAGTCTCATGATCAGTCCTGCTCATTTTTGTTTCTCTTTCCTCTGGAAAGATCTCTGACTCTTCATCAGTTAAGAAATTCAGAAGCAGATCTACCCAGCTTTTTATCAGTAAAATGACTGCATTTCTACTTCACTTTTCCTTACTTCAAAGCAGTAAACAAATATTTTGGACTGCTCTAGCAAGGAGACCTTGCTGAAACCTCCCCAGTGGTGCTAGCCAGGGTGTAAACTGGCACACGGGAGAAAGTGCGACTGGAAGACAGAGAAATACCCAGCAGGGCTTATCCTTGCAATAAGAGGTGCACCACCAAACCCAACACTACCTGTTCAGGTAGAAGGAGAAGATGTTTTTCTCGATCAGCTTCTGTTGCATGATATTATCAAAGAAAGGGGTGACCTTGTCCACAGAGATCCTTGGGAATGCCATGCCCAGGATACCATCGAACTTAGCAGCGATGAACGTGATGCCTGGCTGCTTCACAGCCTCCCCGAAGATCTGGTTCTTGATTTTTAAGTCACCGAGCTGACAGGAGATGGGGAGGGAAGGGAAAAGCATTGTAAAGCACATTGACTCAGGAGACTGAGGTGGAAACAGGATCTCACTGAACATAGACTGTAATGCATCCCTCAACATGCTGCCACACTCCTGCCTGCTTTCACCCTTGCATTCATAAGCAGCTGCAGAAACCAGATATCCTAGTGCCACTCTCCTCAGGGGGAGGCGGGAGCAGGGGGGGACAGGCCATGCTAGCTGCACAGTGGCACCTCCTGAGTCTCTGCAAAGCATAGCACACCCCTGTGAGCAGGAGCCCTTCTTTGCCCACCTCACTCAGTACTTCCAACGTTTTGCTGAATGGTCCTGGCATTTGCCACACTATTTTGCAGCTCCTCCTTTTTGCACAGGGGGCCCTGTATCACTTTTCCTCCCTCTACATCCCTTCCTCTGTTGCCTACTTCATCCTTTCCTCCTACTCTGAGCAGCTCTTGTGCTGTGCCTTTAATTCTCTTTCCCACCCTGTACATCTTCTAAGTCATCTCTGTGTCCTACCTCCTCGGGTGCTGCACTCATCCGTGGTTGGGAGGACAAATCCCTCTCACTTCTGCCAATGACCCCTGTGATTTTCCCTATCTAAGAAACATCTCCAGGATATTGCTGCATTCCCAGAAGAGCCACCAGCCTGCAGAGACCTCCCGTGGGAGGGGAGAAGACCCAGCCAGGAAAGCGAGGTTGAGCCTGAAGCATGAAAACAGCAAGCAGAGTACTGCTAATGCAAAGGTCACCTCTTGCCAGCCATAAGAAAGACTGACATTCCCTGCTGGAAAGCTGAAACGCCCTGCAAGGGCAGATGCCTGAAAAGAAGATGGCAGAAAACAGGATCTCTCTGCTGACAGGGAGCAGGACTTGCCTGCTAGCTCCTGGCTCTAGCAGTTCAGGAGGTTTCTGAGCTTCTGGCTAACCACAGGCAATTTTGATATCTGTACTAGGACAATTTCAGCCTGTCAGCCTCCAGCTAGCAGCCCTGTAGTGAACTAGGCTGGACTGAAAAGCTGGCCTCTGCTACCTGATGGCAGATAACGATCCCTGTAAATTACTAATATCCCCCCAGGGTTAGTGCAAGGCTACGAATGGGCGGTTCTGGCCTTAATGGTATGGGAGGCTTATGCCAGGAAAGGGCGATCGAGCCTTGCGAAAACTAAAAGCCACAGGGCAGGATGTGGGGCAAACAGCTTGCAGCAAGGCATCCGCTCACCAGCACACAGCATGCTGCAGGTTTACAAAAGCCACTGTCCACCACTCAGCACAGCTGCTCCTGCAGAAGCTCAGAGAGTTCAATAAGGCTTCCACTTAAAAAAAAACAAAAGTAAAATGCAATGGACTGAATAAACCGAGTGCCAGGTTTTTTTCAATATTGCCAACCCAAGAGGGAGGCAGGTATCTGCCTGGTGGAGGTCTCAGGAGACCCTGCCCATGCTTGGTACTCAGCAGGACTAAAACAGAACATCCTTAGCAGAGCACTGGCACCAGGTGACAGGTCCTTCATCTCTGTCCCTCAGCTGACCCTCACCCAGACATGAAGTGATCAAAAATCATTACCAGTGGATGGCTGTGCAGTGGGCATTCTCCAGTGCTTTGAAGGCACCCTGCAGCTCGTCTGTTCTCCCTGTTAGAAGCCCCAGCAAAGTGGGCAAGTGCTGGATGGCAAAGGCAGATTAGAGACAAGAGCCTCCATGGCACAGTTTGGCACCAGGACTTTGGGCTCCCCCCTCTGCAGAGGCACAGGGAAGAGGCATCTCGTGTGGCGTATTGGCGCTGCACATCCAGGAGACCTCATGCCTCATGGCCAGTGATGTTTCCTCTGCTGTTCTTGAAGGACATCCCAAGGTTGGGCTGTAATAAAGGGATGCTCAAGCAGCAGAGGGTTTTCTGAGCCTGCTACTCTTTGGGGAGAGAGCAGCACTGGAGAGTGCAATGCTACAGGGCATCATTGCTCCACAGAAGAAGAGAGGATGCTCAACATAAGCTCATCAACCTCTCAAAAAAAAAACAAAACCCAACAAAAAAAACCCCAAAAACAAACAAACAACAACAACAAAAGAAATCCCAATACAGGGTTGAGGGACTCTGGATCACCTGGCAAACAGTGCCTTTCTGTCAGATGTCAGTGCTACCACAGGCTGCTGTGCCTGCTTCCACCCATCAGGATGGCTTAGTCTGAGATGGTCACCCCAAAGACTCTTTCAACGTCTGTATTTTCAGACTACACTTGACTGGGAGCTTTCCTAGAGGATGCTGTGCATCAGAAGAAACACCTTGATATCTAAGCTGAAGGTCCCTGACCCTCCGAGTCATCCCTGCTCCTGAACGCCACAAGTATGATACTACTCAGGCTCCATACAAGAGGTTTCTCTTGCTTCTGCCCAGACAGAAACCAAAAGGTACAAGGTATGCTGGCTACCAAGAGCAAACCCCAATTCCAAAACAAGCAGTAACAAAATCCTTTCTCTGAGCTGCCGGGAACTGGATAGCTAATTAGGAAGCGGGCATTAGGGTAATAATTGCAAACAAACAAAAAAGCTACAATTTTCCTTCTGACTCACTTCATCCCCTGCATTAAGCAGAAAGTGCCTAAGAACAGCCCACACTTTCACAGGACAATGGAGTTTGCTGTTTGCTTCATTGCCCCACTCTATTACTGGGACAAACACAGATGCCTGCGCCTGCTCTGTCTGTATTTTGCAAACCTAACATAAGAGAATCCATTAATGCTACATGCAGGGTGCCTTCATTTGGCAAGAGCTGCAGGAAGGCTCAGATGGGCAGGGTAGGGTTGTTTTGTGGTGGGGTGTTTCTGAGCAAACCAAGTAATGCAGAAAACGAGTGGCATGAAACAAAACTGAAACAGTCTCGAAGCTTGGTGGGCTTCAGGAAGCAGAGGATAAAAACCAGAGAAGCAAAGCTGCTGGTGTTCTCCACAGTTCTCCCCCACAGCCTCTTCTTCACTGATTTTCAGGGTTCTTTGAGTCCATCAAAAGCCCTCTCCCCTGAAGAGGGTGTCCTGCACCCAGCCCGAGCTGCTGGCATCTTTGAATGCAGCACAGAGGTCACGGCTGGTGCTTCCAGGCCCGCCTGAAATTTTCCTGTGGTAGGGACATGCTAAAGAGCACTCCTCACATGAGCCATTCACTTCAGGCTCCTCTTAGGCACTTTTCTTTTGATCCCAATGAAATTGGTAAACCAAAACCTAACATGGAAAACCCCAGATCTCTGGATTTATGTGTTTTTTCAAAACATTTACNCCCCCCCCCCCCCATGAAGCAATCACCTGCTCTTATCCCTGCCAGGAGACCAAGTAATCTGGGAGTATGTGCAGCACTGACATTCAGCAGCTGGCAAACTCACATGCACCTGTACCCAGAAGCAGTTGTGACAGGCACCCACCCTTCATTGGGCAGAAAGCTCAGCCTTTGCTCACTGGGACAGGAACAATGGGAAACCACCAGCAGCAACCCAGCTATGTTCCGGCTAGGCCCTGAAAGCTGCTGGGGAACCAGCTGGGGAACCCCTTCCCAAGGTATTACATGAATTTTGCAAATGTAAGCACTATCCTTACCACCAGACTAGCATGGGGCTGCAAAGAGCCCCCTTGTAACCAGTGCTTGGGCAGCTGCTTGTGTGGACATCCACTACCACATGTATATTAGCTAAGAACAAGCTGGGCACCACCAGGAGCCTGCACAGTGGTGTTGGGGTGTGTGTGTGCTTGAGCTGGGAAATTACACAGGTCAGGAGGAAGAGGGCTGGAAGGATGGTCAGAAACCATGTTTGCAAATCACCACAGGTTCACTCCACACTCCTAGCCTGCTGACCTGTTGATTAATGCCTCCCTCACCCCTGCCCCCTCCCCCCTTTGTCTGCTTTGGACATCCTCACCTCCCAAGTCATCATCACCACATCATTTCAAAGCACTTAGAAACACAGTGCTGAGGCACGTTCAATATGAGTAGAACATTCAGGAAGGGAGACCCATTGAAATCAAATGGCTTCAAATGCTTTGCCAAAAGCAGGCTGGGGCAGATTGGGGCAAGGGCAGTTGTTACTCACTGTGACAGTATCCTGGCTGAGGTACCCAGAAAGGCTCCCTGTCCCATAGTGGATCGCAAACTCAGTGCCATTCTCCACATAGGTGCTGGATTTGGAGGCATCATACTTGTGGTGCAGCACTGCAGCCAGGAAAAGGGACATGGAGAGACAAACATTAGTGCTCCTTGATACCTAGGGCTCCCCAATACCTAACCCCACACCACCCAGCTGATCCAGACAGATACGCAACAACATAAAGGTGGGCCTGAAGCTCGCATTTGCCAAGCCCAGGCTGCTTAACAAAGCATGTCCAGCATCTGTGGAATTAGTGGGCAGATCCAATTTGGCTGTTAAATCGGATTTGACCACTAGGTATTAAGAGCTACATGGCTAGTGTGTCAGGGTATGTTAGACAGCAGAGTGAAACTTCCCTCCATGCCATGGAGAAACAGGGTGGCTTTAAATATAGCTTGCTCTGGGCGTGAACGTTTTCACTTTATGGGTTTATCTGTTTCTTTTACTAAGAGAGCTGGAATACTTTTTTTTTTATACAGTCATTGTTTTTTCCACAGAGAGGGCTCAAAATACTAAGTTATTTGCAGAGGACAAGTGCTTTTCCCTAGTCCAAGCTGCCTTTTCCCTTGGAAGGCTTGTGAGCTGCAAGATATCCTTGGTTTTACAGCTGCGCAGATTCCTCCTCGGCAGATTCCTCACAAGTCACGAGTCGGGCAGCAGCGTGTGGCGAGCTCAGCCAGCCCAGCTCCCCGGCTGCTCATTGAGCATGACAGGCAGAACCTGAAGACAAACCAGTCAAGCCCTATGGAAACCAACATGCTCTACAACAATTTCCCTGGCTGGGTTGCCTGGATCCCAGTCTGGCAGGTTAGGCTCACTGCACACTCATAAAAATTAGCCCTTCAGTCCCAGCAACTCCTGCACTGCCACCTTGAGAAGCCAGCTCCCTGCTAGCGATTCAGGGACCTCCAGGACAGATCAGGTCTGTGCCTCATCACCCTACCAGTCACTACACATATGCAAGAAGAAAGCCCACCTCCTGTGTCGGTGCTACAGGGCTGTGTAAGTCCAAATTTCCTCCCTACCCACAATGAGCACCATGAGCCTTTTATGATTGTATTTGTTGGGTCCAAAGGTTTCTCTGCTCTACTTAAACAGTACAACTGGTGACTTTTAAATGTCATTTAACCATGTCCGGGTTTGACACCTTCAACTGTGGAGGTTTATTGCACAGGAACCCCACAGAGCAAAGAAACTTGTAGTTCCTAAGACATTCTCATCTCATTGTGCCTACCTAGCTCTTGTTAATTATAACTCCATAAACATGCACTCACACGCTCCACGCGGCAATAAACCAGAAACTAGGACAGTTGTATCAGATCTGGCAAGAGGCTGAGTTTTTTTTCTTTCCCACCAGCCTTGCGCAACCGGGCAACAGCAACGTCAGTCTATAACTTGGGGAGAAACAGCACAACCTGTGATGTTGCTCCCCAGCTGCAGGGTTGAGGCAGTTGGGGAAGGTTTGAAGCTGCATGGGGGTGACATGAAAGGGGAAAAAAAAAAAAAACCCAAACAAAACCAAAGCCAGGAAGGGAATAATGAAGGATTCATGTGGGAAGTTGGGATCCTATTTCCAGCTCTGATCCCGAAGAGTTCATCAGCCTCTAGTGAGCCCTTTCATGCTGCTGCCTCAGTTCCTCCTCTTGCAATGCCAGGATCAGCTTTTCACAGGGAAGGAGAAGCTGCCAAGCTGCAGCCGCCACTAGTGACACTTACAGCATGCAATGTCCAGGAGATGACAGTGCACAGATGGCACCCAGAGGTTAGAAGAGCCAGTGTCAAAGACGACAGTGAACTTCTGTGGGGGAGTTCCAATGCCAATCTCACCATAATACTGGGCCTGCAAACGAGAAGAAAGGAGCAGTAAGCAGAGGTGAATGACTAAAAGAAGGGATTAAAGACCAAAAGAACATCTCTCAGTATCAAAAAAGGGGACCGGCTTCTTATTTAAAGACTACTTTCAGCTTTGGCAGTGGTGTGCTCCCAGCCTTTGTCCCCTGGAAGGGAGGCTCCCCTTTGGTGTTCACACCTTACAGTGCGTGGGAATAGGATAAATCGGGGAGGAGAAGGAGGATGGGCATTTGCGGGGGAGGACTTGCAGGGCAGGGAGACAGGGCAGGAGGGGGAGGGTCCACAGGCCAGCATGTGGTTCACTATAAGGAAGACCAAAAAGAGGGGAGGAAACCAGGCAAAACACCTGTGTTATTGAGAAGCTGAAACTGGCCAGGAAGCCGCTTTGCTGGCAGGTTTGCAGATGAACTGTGGCTTGCAGTGAGCAGCAGCTCTGCCCACTGCAGGTGTGGGTGCTGCCACTGGGGCTTTTGGTGGAAGCTGGTAAGCAGAAAGGCAGAAAGGAACAAAAGCACACTCAGTTATGGGTGCTGGAAGACTTTGGAGGAGCCTGGAGAAGGGAAAGGGCTTCAGCAGCATTGCAGAGAGGTATTTAAGGGCTGCAGGGTGAGAGTTTGGGAGAAGCCCCTGTAACCCTGTATGGATACTCCTCTGCAAGGGCATCTCTGCTGGGACTGAAAGAAACATGAGATGGGCAGCTGAAATGTTTAGAAAACATCCCTCTATCCAGAGGGAGAGAGAGAGAGAGGATGAACAAGGAATGCTCGGCAGGTCCAAAACAGACACATTTTTCCCTAGCCCTTCCAAAGCAGCCACATCATGCTTGGCAAGCAGCTGGATCAGGGCCCTGGAGATGAGGCTGTTAGCAAAAGAAATCAACCTGTGGCCTTTCCACACAGACCCCCCCTCCTCTCCCCGTACTTAA
>VZTM01034072.1:0-60752 GCA_013400555.1 Jacana jacana | reverse complement strand
CCCCCCCCCTGATCAAATAAAAAAACCAGGGGGGGGGGGGGGGGAGGGAGGGACAGAAAAAAAACCAAACAGGATTATCAAAGCTGCTCACCTCTTGTGAGCTCAGTTTGTAGAGACTGCCTGCCAAGTAATTAATAAACCATTGCAATTAGCTATAATGGGGAGGCAACACTTGCTTCCAGTGATTCTGTATTGCTGGGGCTCAAAAAATAGTCCCCAGTATACAGGCCCTGTAAACCACATACATAGACCCACAAAGGGTGCCAGGGGCTGGTGGGAATCATACAGGGTGGTCTAGAGGAGGTAGTCTCCTTCCTCCCAACAGCTCCTCAGGAGGGACCAAGAGTACCTTATCTCTCACTGCAGGTTGGGCTGGTCCCCTTGTCACAAGGGAGCATAGTCCTACTCCAAACAGCACCCCAAGCCACAGGCACAAGTGGCAACACTGTGAAGCAACTGCCAGCACCCTGGCTTTCAACATCACCCATTAGAACACTGATGGCTCTTCTTAGCACAGCCCTGGCAGGACAGTACTGGCTGGGTGACAAAAACCCCTGGAAAAGGGGAGCAGGGGGGAATATCCTGAATCAACACCCAAGTATCTGGTGCCAGCTTTATTCCTCCAGCCAGTACTCACATATTCCCCCCCATTAGCAAAGTGCCACAAGGGTACCCAGTGGGGAACCCAGAAATATGAAACCCCCACAAGTGTTGGGTAGCTGGGCAAAGGCAAACCTCACATCCTTTATCTGACTTTTTATTGCTGCTTCCACCATGAAGGCCCTTTGCTCCCTAAGAAGCTGATAAGAAGGTGGAGGTACAGGGTGGCTTTTCCCAAGGCCATACAGAAAATGAAGACTAGCAAGAAAAAGGGTCCAGCATCCTCAGTCCAATAGTAAGCCGGTGCCCAGTCTGAGCCCCATGCTTGATCTTATGTTCCAACACCCCAAGGAGTGCAGCAAAATTTTTATGACCCCATCTTGCAGAAAGCAGAGACTAAACAGGACAGAAGATGTTAAGAAGGACTGCAAGCCAGCGGGCCCCTATTTACAATCATCAATTAGTGACAAAGGGGAAAGGATATAGGTCACAGAAGCTGCAAAGCTCCCACTTAGGTGGCAGCAGGTTATTTAATATTAGCATTATAATTGTATTAGCATTTTTAGTTTAGCAATGTTGGGAAGCAACTTTTGACAATCACCCACCAAGCCATGAGGGTGCATGAATCTCTCCAGTGGGATCAACATTTCTCCCACCTTCACCTTCCCAGCTGTGGTGGGACAGTACAGCTGGCACATCCTGTTCCACACCCCTCCATCCCCCTCTGAGAAGGGTACCCCCAGAAGGGACAGCTACTGGGCCAGCATCACACTAGGGTCTGCCACAAAGGGTGAGTGGGGTCTGCCACAAAGGGTGAGTGGCCAGCAGGGAGGTGTTACTCACATCCATGTAGTTCTTCAGGATCTCTGGAGTGGGCTCAGCCAGGTCAGCAAAGCCCAGCTTAAACTTGAGGAGCTGAGTGATGGCATTCATGTCTGGGATCTCACTGCCCACCTCATTCAGGACCCGTCGCATGGAGGGGAACTTTGTCAGTGGGATCCTGCAAGGGGAGGGCAAACACCCACCTGTTAACAGGGAGGGGAGAGGGGAAGGGGGCGGGGGTGCAGAAAGGGGAGAGGCCGCACAGCTCCACTGAAACCAGGGGGCCCACCAGCACAGAGCAGACAAAGTTTGGGCTGCCACCAGCACCCTGTGCCGGGTCCCCCTTGCCACGCTCATTGCTTTTCCTGAAGATGGAAGATGGAGGGATGGCAGATGGCTGCCAAGGGTCACCAGGAACAGAAGCAGCCGAGGTGAGACCCCTACCACAGGCAGCAGATCAGCCTCAAACCCTCCACATGGCAGGGGCTCTTAAGTCCTTCTCTCCTCCGCTTTACGGTGGGGGAGCAGCACCCGGGCAGAGGGAATGCTGAGGAGAAGAGCCCAGCGGCCACCACTGCACCAGCACCCGGTGCGCACGTCCCACGTTCCCCTCACACCGCGCCCCACCCGAGGGGCTCACCCGCACCCCGAGGGACCCCCCACACGGGCTCACCTAATGAGGGCCGCGCAGGACCCCGCCAGAGCGAGCAGGAGGAGGAGGCCGCGGGGCCCCATAACGGCGATGACGGTGATGAGGAACGATACCGGCCGTGAGGCTCCCGCTGACTGGGAGACGAGACCAAGAAACGGAGGCCGCACCGCCGCTCCCGGCCGCTTTCCCTGTTTTTGTAGGCGCGGCAGCCCCTCTCCCAGGATGGCTGGAGTCAGCTGACGGCCTAAAATTGCAACCGGCGGCGTCACGTGAGGGCGGGCCGGGCCGGGGCGGGCCGAAGGGGGGAGGACACACACTGGAGTGTGGGGGTGCAGGGCTGGGGGGTGCCGCCCCACGGACCCCCCCCCGCTCCTGACCCCCGGCGGCGGGCCCCGTGACTCAGCCTCCGGGAACGGGGGAGTCAACACCATTAAAGCCATCACGAGGCGCCCGCCCGCCCCCGCCTGCTTGTGTTGGGTCTTTAACTTCCTTTTGTTGGGGTTTTTGTTTGGTTTGGTTTTCTTCTTTCCAGGTTTTCTGGCTTTTCTTCCCTTCCCTGCCAAGGTAAAGGGTGGGGAACGCTCCCTCCGCATCCCCCCCTTCCCCAGCCGGTCTCCCCCTGCCCAGCCCAGCATGGGGAGGGCTCAGCCTGCCAGAAGCCCACGGAGGTCGGGCACACACCCAGTGTCACCATGCCCCAGAGACAGCGGGGGCACGACAGTCCCCCAGCTTTACCCTGGCCCCCGGACAACACCAGTTTGGGGGGATCCATCCCTGCAAGCTGAGGGTTGGGGGGCGAGGTGGCCGTATTCTGGACCGTAGCTTGTTTGCAGGGGGGGTGGGAGGTGTTAAGCCAAATAATCTCCCCTTCAGTGCCCCTATGGTGGTATTAGGCCACCTACAGCCATCGAGGGTGATGCTGGTGCCAGGCAGAGCCTGGGGGGACACCAGTCACCAGCAGACTCTGAGAGGTGCCCTCTCTCTGAAGGGCTGAGCATGGGGGGTACCAGGATGGGCTCTTTGCCACCCCGAGGTGACCCAGAGGTGTCACCCCGCTGGCTTGGGAGGTGGAAGATGGAGTTAATCTACCCAGTTTGCCTGGCCAAGCTCTTACAGAGCCACGAGACCAGAGGGAAAAAACAATACAAATAAAATCGGATTTACATACGCTTTCCCTTCCAAGTCCTGAGGACTCAGGATGTTTGCTTTCTCCTCCTGCTTGTGCCCCAGCCTTGGGCATGGGAGAGTAGTTGCTGGTGGGACAAGCTGAGCACTGCTGGAGTGGGGGACCTCTGGCTTCGTGTAAGGGTCCCTGTCCCGCCTCCCTCATGTTCATGCAACTTCTGGAAAATTGCTGGGTCATGTCACTGGCACCTTGCACATGCCATCTCCTCCTCACCCTCCCTTCCTGAGCCTCTTTCATCCTCTACTGCCCTGGGTCTGTGCCTGACACCCCCTGACTGCACTCTGTGCCCAGTGTTTTTAGGGGGTGCGTCTGCCCAGGGCTGTGTCTCGTCCCACCAGCTGTCCAAATTGTCATGCCGTGGTTGAGCTATGGGGAAACCTGCTGCCTCCCCACGAGAAACGGCACCCGCCAGGATGAGGATTTCTGGAGCAACGGCTGGAGGCATTGGCTGGGCCCGCCGGGTCCCGTTACTTCGGCCAGGCTCAGCGGTGCCTCCCTGGAGGCCAGCCAACTCCAGCTTCCCTCCTGCCCTGCGGGTGCCTGGTCAGGCCAGCACCACTGACCTTGAGTCAGCAAATCCTGCCCCACAGCACCGCATGACTCGGCAAAACCCCATGCAGTTCTTTTTGGTCAAGGCGTGGCAGGTCCCCAGCCTCTGTAGCCCAAGTGTGGGGGCAGCCCTGGGCTCCAGGCTGGGGCATTCTCCTCTTATTCCCCTGGATATGGCAGCCCCCACAGCTCAGGCATAACCTGCCCCAATTGCTGTCCCACCCTAAGCGAACCCACCTTCCCCAAGGGCTCCTTCCCTCTGTAAATGTGCTTTGCAGAGAACAGGGTTAGTCCTGACGCCAGGCCTGGGGCTCTCCTACGCCCTTCCAGGCTCTCCCAGAGCCGGCGGTGGAGTCAGTGAGGTACCAGCCTTCTTTCCTTCTCTTTGAAGTGGTGGGGAAACCATGGCAGACCAGGTGACGCGCCCCTACACCCCAGGCTGGAGCACCTACAACAGCTCCTCTACAAGCGTTTCCAGTCTGGCCAGTCTCTCCCAGCGTCCTGTGTGTCTGAAGTGGGCTCTGGCGTGCAGAGATGGGCTGGTGAGGACAGCATGCTGTGCTAGCCCTGTACCATCACGCACTGCAGAGCAAAGTCTTTCATCAGGGTCAAGCAGTCTGGACCCAGCCTGTGTCTGTTTTTTAATTCTCAAGGGATTAAGGGCAAGTTTCACTGTTAGGAAAGCTGTTATGAGTGAGCCTTTTCTTGGGCTTTGTGGTAGCAGGGCTTGGCGTCTGCATTTAGAGCTGCTCTTGTACCAATGTGAGAGGGTCGCTGCCTTATATGTGCTTCTCTAAGTGACTTAGGTGTCCATGCCACGAGTGAGCCTATTCACTTCCATACGCAAAAGGGAGGATGGGGACTGTGTTGGGGAACATTACGATGATGATTGTCTCCTGGGTACTCTCAGGATAGGAAGGGACTGGGCTGGGGGTTATCTCCAGGGTATTTGGCACTGATCTTTTGTCTCCAGCCTTTGGCACTGGTGGTTTTGGAGCTGCCACAGCTGTACCTGTGTGCTGGGGACCAGCAGCCCTGGCAAGGAGCCTGGATTTCTGCATTCAGGCTTCCTCAGCGCCCCTGTGGAACATTTGCCTTGATGTGAAAGCCTTGAGAGGCCCATCAGGGATGTTTAACCAGGAGCTGGGAGCGTGTGTGTATTTGTAGGCTGGGACCATGAGAGTTGCATGGTGCTATCTTCAAAAGATAGGCTGGCATGAGCCTGGGCACAGAGGTTTTTAGGCATTTTTTCCCTGTTTTTGGAGCAAGACCTGGAGTGCTGCAACCAAGGCATCCAGAGCAGGCAGAGATGGCTGAGGGACCCTCCTCGGTCCTATTTTTGGCATAGTGGATGAAGCCCTTGCTGGTCTGTCTCCCCAACCCCCTGCCTCTTCCTGGTTCTAGGGGTGAGCTGGAGCACTGTCCCCAGCAGCCATGGCTGTGGGCGTAGGGTGACGCACCCCTGGGAGCGGGACAAGCTTTCACAACCCTCGATCTTTGCCAGAGAGGATTCCCAAAGGGAGGTGGAATGACTCAGCCCCAGCAGCTTCTGCGGAGAGGTGCACCAGCCCCAGCCCTGGGATACTGGGGTCCTCTCTGCAGGTGACACTGGGGTGTCCCATATGCCCTTTGACACACATCCAGGGACCTGATGCTGCTTAGTTTCTCCGGCAGGGATGCTATGGTGGCCTCTTTCTCCCTATGATGTGGCTGTGGATTTGCCTTTGCCCTTTCCTTGATACTTTTTCTAAAATCTATTTATTGCAGTGTTAGCCAATGCCCTCAACTGCAATGACCTAGGGGGCAAGGAAAGCTTCAGTTCAGAAACACCGATTACTTTTGGGCTAAGATGTGTTAAACGCAAAGCTGCGGGTGGGATTGTTAGAGGATGAACGTCTTCTTCGAGTTCAGGAAAATGCATTTGGGATTTTGCAGCTTGTTGCTAAAGGTAAAAAAAAAAAATAAAAATCCTTTGTCTGGGCTGAGCAGAGCCTACAGGCACACAAGTCTGGGCAGGTCTGGTTGCAAACACCCTGACTCCAACTCAGGTTCCTGGTGCTGGTGTGAAGCTGCTGGATGCAGCTAATTAGCAGAGCCTGATTCACCGGCCCCAAGCCCTGGAGCGAATCACTGGTAACTTTTTCCCAGCGCAGGGCCAGGACCTCGCCCACTCCCCACGCCATTTCCTAAACTGATATACAATTCACAAAGTGAAGGCGCATTTTTCAGCAGCACTGGCACATCCCAAATTACACCCTCTTTCTGGGTGACACCCACAAAAGCAAACCTGAAGGTGCTTTAGTGGCAGCTCTGTTGATGGGAAACATGGGAGCAGGGGAGGGGTTGCTCTGAGCACAGCAAAGGGACTCAACCAGGCTCTCGTTGCCACATTTCGGCACTGCGGGTGCAGAGGGACATGTCATGGACATCGTGGGTGGTGGCAATCCCTGGTCTGTTGGTGCCGGCTGGCTGGGGCTGGTTTGGAGGCAGAGCTGGCCGGCAGCCTGCTTAAACAATTTTTGGCTGCCAGCATGGTCTGCAGTGACCTTGGGGAGATGCTAAGTGGAGTTGCAAAAGGTTTAGGCTGGGTGGTAATTGTTCCTTTGGTGTCTCTCACGCTGCAAACCCTGATCCCAGTGGCAGGTGAGGGTGGTTCACCAACAGCTAGGTTTCATGGCTGGATGTCACGATGGTCAGGAGCTCAGAGTGTGGCTCCATCCCAATCAGGGCATTGAGCATTGGAGTGCTTTCACCCTAGTGGACCTTCTTTATTAGATCCTGCTCTTCCAGCCTTTCCTTGTGGTATTTAAAAAAAAAAAAAAAAAGGCCTCGTACAGCAAAATGCTTATGGTCTTTAAGCCTATGAAATGTGCTGATGTCTCCTCACTAGGGTTTACTTGTACACCGCCGTGTCTTGCCAGGCTGCTGCCAAACTCAGCATTACCCATCTCTTCATCCCACACTCTCCGTCGCCCTGCCCGAATCCTTGCTGCCCCCGTTCCGTCTGCCTGCGCCTCACCTTGCGCAGCATCGGACGTCCTTCCGCATACCCTGGCCCATCCTCCCCCACAGCTGGGGACACACCTGGTACCCATCTTGAGGAGGAGGGGATCAGCCTCACCCCTGCTGGCCCCGTCTGCTCCTTGGGGCAGGGATCTCATGGTGTATGCCTCATCCGAGTTATTTTGCATCAGGCTGAAATTGCTGGGGACGGGCAACAACAATCCTGGCAGGTGCTGGCAGCAGGTAGTGTGATCGATGGCTGATGGGATGAAGTGGTAAGTGGCAATAATGGCATCCATTCATCGCCTCCCACACCAGGATGTGATGGGGAGCACTGGGACCCGATTCACCTGTCACTTGCCTTGAGCAATCCCTGCCACGGTCCGTGGAGACACATGAGCTCAGTTTGGGGTGTGGGTATCAGCTCACAGGTGGGATCTCTATCTCCATACTTGATGTACATGCAGAATGTGCCTCCAGCCTCATCCAAGCACACTATCTCATTGTTTTTGCCAGCACTAGATTGTGTTTATTTATTTCCATTAATTTCCAGCTGAAGCTGCCTCGGGAAGACCTTCATTTATACAATTACATCTTCTCCATGTGACAAAGCACTGAAGCAATTGAGCCTTCTGGAGGAGGGTGGGCTCGGAAAGATGAGGGTCAACACTCCATGGCAACCCAAGGATCAGCTTAAAATTGCAATATGTTTCCTTGGAGTAGGAGCAACCGCCCAGCTCCTCTTTGGTGAATCAATCCTGACCTCCCGGGGCGGGTGTTGCTGTCTGAATATGCCCATAAAGGCTCTTAATTCCCACCTATTTATTGTCACCTTTCTCCTAAGCACCGGCTTCACTTGCTGTCACAGCCAGCATTTTCCAATGTGCCTGCCTGGGGTTAAGATCTTGAACCCACGTTTAAGCACCTTGGCAAACACAGTCCGAAGCTTTGCACACCCTCTCTCTGAGCTTCTGCATGGAAAACACCCTGTTTGTAATTATTTGCAGCGTGGGACTTGGGATCTCAGCCTCTGTGGCTGAGAACCGTTGAGTATTTCCCAAGGAGCTCTGTCACTGGTGTGGCTTAAGGTTAGGTCAAAAATGTGAAGATGATTGCCCTGTGCTTGTGGTCGAGGGCCCTTGTAGGCTGTGGGTGGAGGGAGGTGTGGGACCATCCCTGGCAAATCTGCAGCTGTGCCTGGGTCCTGCATCCTCTCCCGCTGCAGTCAGGACTCAATGAAGCTGAACTGCTCGGACACTGCCAATGCAGATGTCTGTTAGCAGCTAAATACCTGCCAATCTTCCCTCCCTGCAGTGCCGCCATTTAATAAAGAAGTTCTTTCTCTCTCATAGCTCTAAATGGCACTTTTTTTTTTAGCGGTGCAATCCTAAATTCACTGGTGCAGTAAGTGGGGGATTAAGGGCACACTCCTGGACAAAGGTCTCCTGCAAATTCCTTGGGACCAGCTGGCCACAGCCTCTGCTAACTGGGGTCACGCGACACACACACACACACACACACACACACACCCCAAAACAAGGGCTGCTTGTTTGGCACCGCTAGCCTCGGCAGAGGAGGCAGCTGGCCTGCTTGCGGCTGAGCACAGCGGTGGCATTGCCTGCTTCCCACCCTACACTGGGATGGTGTCATGAGGGTGTCCCAAGCACTTGTGGGTCAGTGCCAGGGAGGGTCCTTGACACTGGGCAGCTTCAGCTGGGATGGCACGGGGTTGCTGACAAGGGATGGCCAGAATCAAGTCAGGTCCTCAAGCCCCCTTTGTGCCCCTTCATTTCTTTTCCTGGAATGGAAACCCAGGATGTGAAACCCAGTATGGCTCAAAGGGAGCCTGTCCCTGTGGGTGGCATGGTTGTGTGACCTCCTCCTTCCTTGCCCTGATCCCCCAAACCTGAGATAGGTACCAGAGAATTATCCTGCAACTAGTCCTGGCAGCTAAACCCCCTTTGAGCTGTAGCAGCAGAAGATCCCCAGGCACCAGCAACACCTTAAAGGAGGGACATTAAAATGCCTCTGAAAGCCAAGACTTGAGGAACATCCCAAGCATTTATGAACACGTTACAGTTGCCTCTAAGACAGAAACAAGAAGTTTGCCCTTGCAGCAGGGGGTGAAGCTGCAACAGTCCTTGCCAGAGGGTGTTTTTGATGCTCCATCATTGGAGCAGGGCAATAAAGGGCAGTTTCGATGCTATACTTTTGAGCCATGGCCTAAAGCAGCTGCACTTAGCCCCATATGATGCAACCCTGCAAACCCCGAGTTTCCTTCCTTTTTTTCCCATTTTGGGCACATTTTGCACTGTCATCTCCCACCATGCTGACAGAGCTGGAGGAAGGCACGTGGTGCTTTCCCCTTGCCTCAGCAGCTTGCACCCTGGGAAGGCTCATGTGGGCCTGTCCTCACCACCCTTGACTCAGCTAATTCTCCCTCGGCCAAGGGATTGACCAAACTCATGCTGGCACTGTTCAGGCATTGGCAAAGGTCAATTGGGACAGAGTGGTGGAAGATATTTGGGACCACCACTACTGCCACATCTGGTCCTCAGTGCCAGCTGCCACCGAAGGAGATGGCTGTACACGGTGAGTGGGGCTGAAGATGGGTGCTTGGATCCCCACAACAAGCCTAGTGGTATCTGACCTGCATAAAAGTGGGACGAGCATCTGTACCGGCTCACCGGGCACGTTTTGAGCATCCTGTAATTAATGTTTGCTCAGTGATTGAGGATGACGAGTGCTTAGCATTATTAGCGAATGATGAGTAGCTGATGTTGTTGATGTTGATACCTCGAGACATCTAATTTCAGCATCTGAACTGAGTGAAAAGGCCAAGGGCCAGACTACTGGTGCCAAAACCCTGCTGGGCTGCCCTGGCAGCACATGGACATGCCTGTCCTGCTGTGCCCTGGCAGCCTTGGGTTTGGCCCTGCATGGTGGCCATGGTGGCAGGGACAGGACCCATGTCAGTGGTGCAGTGGGGCCAGCAGCTCCCCTCGGCAGGGTGAGATTTGAAGAGCCCCCAAGCCCAGGTAGCAGAAAGGCAGAGGTTTGGGGATGCAAGAAGTTTGGCAGAGGACAAATACAAAGTCAACTGAAGGCTTCTTGTGTATTGAACCCGGCTTAATGAGCACATATCAAGCTGGATAAAAGAATCAAATGCCTATAAAGGAACATGGAATTATCCCAGTCCTCTTCCTGTGCCACTGAACATGGGCATGAGGGACAAGCGCTCACACGGGGATGCTCATTTATTTATTTATTGGGGGGAAAAAGGCATTGGTGAGAGCAACGCTTGTGATGCTTTTTAAAAAAAATTAGTTTCTGATTACACTGAGATTTAAAAACCCCTAAAACTAAGCCACTATCATCTTTATCTCCCCCATCCATAATCCCACTGCCACCAAGCAGGCACTGCCCTGAGCAGCCAGTTCGTATCTTATTATGAGGTGGCTTTGGGGAGCTCCTGGGGTTTTCAGGGTGCCACATCCCCAGGCAGCACAGTGGCCTCTAGTGGCAACTCCTCATATCCAGCCCTGAGGAAAGAAACCAGCAAATTAATCTTGGGGGGCTGCTTGCTCCCTAGGAAGATGAGGAGCAGACTCCAAACTGCTAGTGGAGAAACATCCCTGTGCAGTGGGTGACTTGGTGCCAGGCAGGGTCCTGACTACCCTCATGGACCCCACCTGCCCTGAACTGCCACACTTGGGACATCCATTCACCTGCACTGCCCACAGCGCTGGAGACCCAGTTAAACTCAGGTCTGGGCATCTAGTTCTGTCCTGGTCCCTGGGGTGCTGGTCTGTAGTCCTGACCCCTCCATGACTTTTGCTGCAGGCAGCCCATCTCCAGTGCCCTCTCCTGGTGGGACTTGGAAGCTGTGTGGCAGCTCTGACCCCTGGACAGACCTCACACCTAGGTTGCAGCCCTGTCCCTGGCCTATCTCCCGCAGCTACAGGAATCGAGCATCCTACAGGTCTGGGTCTCCTAAGGGCACTCTGTGAGCAGCCTGCATGCCTAATGAAAGGTGACTTGTGCTATAATCTTTTCTATGAAGAGGAACAGCTTGGGCTTTCTTTCTTTAACCTGGCCACCCATTTCTAAAAAGCTCGTAGGTTCTTTACAGCTTTGAAGTCTTTCTCCCCCTGCTGAGTTTGGCTGCAGCTGCCTGAAGGACTTGCTAACACTTCAAACTTCTCAGGAAACCAAGCTGAGTGTATCTGGTGAGGCAGGGTCTTGAGGGCTTCCTTTGGGCAGAGGTCCTGGGAATAAATCTTGCAGACTGTCTGAGCACAGCCAAAGCTAGCACTCTCAGTGCTTGGTTTCATGCTTCCTTTAGCTCATGTGTGGGGCAACAGCTTCATTTATTTCTCTGCAAAACAGAAAAGTCCCTAGGTCTTCTTGGATATGCAGATGAGAGTCTTCAGGGTCTCAGCAAGGGTGTCCTTTCCTTCTGGACTAGTTGCATTTTTTTGGCTTTATCTTAAGACGTAAAGGATTTCATATTGGAGCAGATATTAGCGTCAAGTCTTGCCAGGTTGTCTGTGCTCTCATGCAATGCTCTTGCCCCCTTTCCAGGAGCCTTGCTTGCTGCAGGTTGGGAAATCCTTCCCATTTTACCGGGTTTGTTTCAACTGGCCCAGTCCCTGTGCTGCTGGGAGGGAGGTCTGCTGGCCTACAGCCCCTCAGGAGCAGGAAGGGACCCAGGCAGAGGGTATGCCCATGTCTTGAGCCCCCTGTATATTATGAAGGCCGTCATCAAAGAAAATGTGGGGCTGGATCTGAGAGAGGATGGGGCCCTTGGGAGCACCATCCATGAAGAAAGCCTCATCAATGGCCAGACCCCATTCCCGGAGTGTCTTGATGGCTCGGATGCCCATGTCCCGGCCACTGCGTGCAGTCACCAGGTAGGTGCGGATGGGTGATTTTTCTTGGCTGAACTTCTTGCGCATCTTCCCAAGGTGCATGGCAAAAGCTTTCAAGGGACCCTGGAAGCACAGCAAGACACTTGGAAGTGAGTGGGAAATAAGGAGACATTTTCTCTGCCTGCACAAGCCACTTGTTCCTCTTCCAGGGTTTCTCAGGGCTCTGCAGAGCATGGGAACACCTGTGTGGTGCAGGACTGGGCAGTGTTGGGATTGGTACTGTGCACTCAGGTGCTTGAGAGGAAGGTGAGCATCATGGTACTCATCCTAATCCCAAAGTGACCAGGAAGGTACATCCTGGTGAGCAGTGCCTCTGAGTCTGAATCCTGCAGAGACTTGCACAGCAAGAGATCTCAGCCTACAAATCCACAACCCTGGATATTTGGGATCTGATGCTAACTTAGAAGAGACACTGAGCCAGATCCATTTCCAGTGGGATTCCAGATCAGGCCCACACCAGGGACCAAGTGGTGGATACAAAGGGATCCTGTAAGGATTTGGGCTTTTTTGGCTACTCATGGCAAAGCCCTAGCAGGAGAGATGCTCATGGTGCCTGCAGAGTCTGTGGATGCCCACCAAAGTGGGGTGGCCTGCTCACCTCTCCCATGGGCACGGCCTCCATTGCCCGCTCATACTGCACTGCTCCCTCCAGCCCCTGCTCCCGGAAGACCTGGTCTGTTTCATCAGAGAAGAGCACTGCATCCCCATCGAATACCACACGGAGTGGAGTGCTGGGGGCCTGTACCTCCTGCTGGAAGACGAGCGCTGATGAGACCCCTGTGAGAGAGAGCAAGGTGGGACTCAGGAGGGACACTGCGGGGGGCAGCTCATGCATGGGCAGCTCCTCCCTGCACATCTGCTGTAGCCCCATCCCACACCATAAATGTTGGGGTCTCCAAGCCAGGGGTCTTTCTGGGGGTATATGTTGCCCCAGCCTTTCTAGGGCTGTGTTATCCCCCCATGGAGATGGGGATGGACAAGACAGCACTGCTGATCAGACATTGGTATCTGAAAAGACACTCAATTTGCTAAGAGATAGTTATTGTGTAGGTACAAGCAGCCCTCCTGGTGCTTGATCACACTGCTAAACCTGGCTTTAATGCCCAGATTTATCACTCTGTGCTGTGAGTAATAGGGACTGGCACCTCCATTCAAGTGGGGTAATTGGCTTAATTACAGGTCTCTTCCGATGGGCTGCTCCCTGCCTGCCCTTATCTGAGGTCTGAGGCCCACTGATGAGGGAGACTTGTCAAAGCGATGATGCCCTTCAAGGAGGCTCAAGGCTGTATAGGGAAGGAAAGCCCAAGCTGCAGATGGCTTGCCCCTGACCTTGAAGGACCTTGGCCAGCTGATGTGCTCATAGCCAAGCAAGTTAATACAGAGGCGATTAACCCCATTAGAGCAGTTGGGGAGACTGCATTCCCTCTTATCCAGGTCAAGCATCTGCTTACATCTGTCACTTAGCACAGGGTAACTCTGTGTGTACCAGGAAAGCAAGTTTCTATAGCATCCTTACAAAGCTCTGGGAACCAGCAATGTACTGTCATTGATCCAGGGAGCAGCAATGGGCAACATCTTGGGTAGAAAGGTTTAAATGTCAGGCTGGGAATGACCACCCCATGGCAGATCTATGACTATACACAAAACACTCAGTGACTTGTGAAGGCATCTGATAAATCCTGGTGTGTTTGCAGGCTACTGTTGAGAAGACTGAACCTTTCAGGATTGTACTAGTAATCAATGTGCCATTCACCCCCTTGCCCCTGTAAAAGCATGACTCTGGCATTGCCTCTTAGTATTGAGCTGCTTGGGAAAAGTGTGGTGTGTTTGAGGATGTGGGATGGTGGGGAGAACACACCTCTCCGGAGGGCATTGCAGACGTCCGTCCTGTCAGCCGAGAGGAAGAGCTTGACCCTGTGGGACTTCAGGTACTGCGTGGAGTCCTCATCGCTGACAAAGCAGAATTTTGAGATCTCCAGGCCTTCAGGTCAGGGAATGTGAGCAAAGTCTGTTATGGGGCAACACCCTCCTAGCAGCCCCCCTTTCCCTCCCCAGGGTCTCCGCGTGCCTTGCTGCAGAGCTCAGGACATTTAATTTCCCAGTGCTATGTGGGGAACCTGCCCATGTTCTTGCTGCATCTTCTTGCCCTGTTGCTCCTAAAACTACAGAGTGCAGTTAAACATCCACTTCATCCCTCCCTTAAATGAGCCTAAATCCCAGATTTAGGTTATGGCTTTTTAAAAATTTATTTTATTTTTTAAGAACTCCATTTCTTTAGTCGCTGCCTGAGGATGCCTCAGCTATGCAAAGTACTGCCAGACCCCTAGTGCAAAGGATATGGCCAGAGGGAGCTGGGCTCTGCCATGGAGCCTGTATGCTCAGTGTGCTCTGGCACCCTGGGCAACTGCATAGTGTGGGCAGGAATTGGGCTCATTTCCAAAATATCCCTTTCCCCTTGTGTCCCCTGGCTCTGTATTTGCCAATGGTGCTCCACTGTGGTGCCTTATCTGCTTTGCAGCCTCCCAGAGGGACACAGACGCCTCAGGGGATGGGGTCCTCTTTACCATAATGCTTGGCACTGTTGATGATGCGCATTCCATTCTCTGGGCTGTTGTTGGAGAGCACCAGAATGTCAAAGAGGTCCTTCTCTGCTGGGTTGCTCTCCAGCATCTTCTTGTTCACATACTGCACTGCCTGTGAGAAGATGAGACTCTTTTAGAGGGGCATAACTGCAATGGCTTTACTGGGGCTCTTTTGCAGTTAAGGTTAGTGGTTTGTGCTGCTTCTGTCAGCTATGGCAAGGCTAGCATGTTATGGAGAGCCAGATGGACCAACCATATTATAAGAGCCATGATCAGGAGGGGAGGGAGCAGGATATCACTGGAGGAAGGTGGACATGTGGGATTGCTGAAGAGGACAGGTTTCAATGCCTTGCAACAAGGCCAAGACAGGTATATCTGCACCCTGTGATGGGAGCTGAGACCTAATGCTGGGAAAGCTGAGCTTTTACCCCATCCTGTGAGTGTCTGCATGTGACCCTGGTTAGGTGTGAGACTCACCTGGATGAAGGCAAAAGCCGTGCCTGGTGGCAGGGGCTTGTCCTGGTTGGCCTGCTGGTGCCTTGTATACTCCTCCTTGCCCTTCTCCAGGTAGATCTTGTGCTCCTCTTCCAGGTTGAAGATGGCTCTGGTGGTCACTGCAATGACCAGTGCCTCATTGGGGTCTTTCTGCAGGACAGGGAGGAAAGAGGAGTTAGGGGACAGCAAAGAAATAAGATAATTGGGAGGTGGGGTGAGGGGCTCTACCAACTGGGGTGGTGGGATTGAGTGTTGGGGGCGTGGTCTGTGTGTCATGGTTCCTGATGCCAGAGGGCCTTTGGAGGAGAGGTACCAAACCCAATCCTCATTTTCAGGCCACCAAGGATGGGGCGGGGAGTTATGGAACCCTAACTTGTTTGCTAAGTGCCATATGTTCTGAGGACAGCACATACCAGAGGGGATTGCTTCATACTTTTGGTGTTTGTGGGCACAGCACAGCCATGGTCACCAGTTTGTGCTGAGCTGGGCACTGCTGTGTTTCTCAGCATGTACCGGTGGTTTTACCCTTCTGTTCCGGACAGTCTAATAAAGTCTCTGTGTGTGTACAGAACCTGCTGCTTTCTCTCTGGCTGCTCCAAAATTTGTGTGAGCAAATGCACCCATCCTGTCCATGCAACTGAAGGTTCATTCCTGCAACCTCTTCCCACGTGGAAATCACACAGACCTCACTGGGACTAGGCGTCCAGCAGCCCTGGCCCAGGCCACTTCTACTGAGACACAGGCACAAGCAATTTAGGTCACCACGGCTCTGGGCTGTGGTGTGTCCTCTCCTGTGGTGGCATTTCAAAACTTGCTTTGGAAATACAGGATGCATGTTTTGTAATGAACAACCTTTTACCTGTTTCACATCGGTGTTTATGACTGTGCTTTCAGGCTCTGCCATCTTTTACTTTCAGCCTCAAAGAGAAAATATACAATTAACTGATACATTATAATACAGCCAATCTAGAGAGGAGGAAAAGTGGAAAAGAAAAGGGTCATCTTACCCACCAAGTAGAGCAATCCAAGTAAACCCGTTTCTGCTGACAACAGCTCTGCTCTGAGAAAGCTTCGTTTAATAGTTCCAATTAAAGATGATGAAGTGGCTTTTTTTTTTTCTTCTGCCAAAATAAATAAGATCTTACAGGTAGGTTTTTAGTTCACATCCTTATTGCCTTTCTTGCTACTTTTTTTGTTGTTTGTTTGAATGGTGAATTTGTATCCACAAGTAAGCAAGTTTACTGTGTGAGCAGCTCATTTGTAGCTGTGAAAGGCCTGAATAGAGATGTGTGGTGAGGGCTTGGGTGCAGGATGGGATCCTGCTGATGGGGCTGGTCTGCCCCTCCACAGCCAGCCCTGTGAACCAGCCAGACCCTACACTAAAGTGTGGGCTGTGCTAACCCAGGTCTGGGGGGTTTTACATGCTCTGCCTGTGCCTAGCAGCTGAATAAGAAATCACATTTATTTTTGTACACCCAGGTCCTGTGGTTTCTGTAACCACCACATTGTACACTCATTTCTATGTGCCAGTCAGTGTTAGAAATGGACTTCTAGCATTCAGCTTGTGGGATGTGAAATGATTCCCACTGAGGGGCATTCCATGGGGGTTATTTCCGCTCAGCAGTTCCTACAAGTAAGCTGTGGAGTTTCTCTGGACAGCAGAGGCAGCAATGATGTCTCTATACAGGCAGGCGGGTGAAAACCTCATTTCTCAGTTTATACCCGACCTGACTACTGGATTGAGGGGCTGTGCAAGCATAGATCAAAGCCAGCATGCAGAGTGAAGGGAGATCTTCCTTTTGCCTCAGTTTTAATTCATTTTTATTATTGAGGGCCTGTGCAAAGAGTTGTCTGGTCTGGTAGGAAATGCACTTGGTCGATGCCAGCCCCAAGAGCCAGAGCCTTGTCATGGGGGCTCAATGTTTTTGTGTGTACTCCCCAGCTGCCACCCAGCCAAGGGGTGCCTGAAAAGCCTGGAATTGTGAGCATCCCACTCTGCTTCTTCCACCCATAACCCATGCTGGTATGGGGTCTCTTCCCACAAAGCAGGGCACAGGGTGGTAGCAACCAGCCCTTGTCTGCTGAGCAGGGAGAAGCTGTCCTATGACCGAGTTTCAGCTAGAAGGAGAGGAGACAATGGAGATGAGCAGCCCTTCCCGGAGGGTGAATACCACCATGGATTTCTACTCTGCCGTTCCAAGTTCCGCAAACCCAGTCTGACTTCTTTCCATCTATCTGCCCCTACTAACTGCAGTACCGCTTTCCTACAGACACGCGTACATGCACATACACTGCCAGCACCCCCCACTCACGCAACGCCGGACGCGCAGGACAGCGTTGCGGGCAGATGCTGCCCGGTCCCCGCAGCAAACCCTCCAGCTGCGTAGCACGGAGCAGCGATTAACCCCGCTGCCCGCAGCCGGCCTTCTGCTAGAAGAGAAAAACCCCAAACTCACCGCGAGTGCTGCCTCCGCTCCCCGGCCCGGTCTGTCCGGCGGCAGCATCCAAACCTTGCCCGAGATCCTGCCGTTTATATTTCCCCCCCCCTCCTCTCCACCTCCCCGCGGCGGCAGGAAGCAGGCAGGAGCCAGGCTGGGCTGCGCAGCTCCGCTCCCCGGCCTGCTGGGATTTGTAGGCAGCCCGGCAGGCTGGCGTGGTGCCCGGGCCAGGCTGCATTGCCCAGCCGGCACCGCACAGGCGGTCACGGTCGCTCCGTTCTGGCCTGGGACGCCTTCTCGGGTGAGGGGCTCAGCCCCGGTCCTGCTTCTTGGGCTGCTCCCTCACAGCCTGTGCCCGGTTGCCGCTCCCTGCCCGCAAGGGCTGTGGCGATGGCTGTTTCTGTAGCTGGGGTATTTATAGCAGGCGGCCAGACCTCTCGTTTCCTGGCCCTTGAATACATAATGCTTGTGGTTTTGACCAAAAATATAGGGTTACATGTTCAAGAGCGGCTTGCGGAGTATGCAGGGAGCTGAGCCAGGGTGCAACGGGGTTTTGCCACATTTACAATTTTACTGTCACATTATCAGGTCCCAAGAAGCTGGGAGGTGACTGTCATGCATAGCAGGGGTAATTTTGGGGCTGGGACGTTGCTCCCCCAGACAGGTTGTGCAGCACCCAGCCCTGTGAGGGTCATGCTGGCAGGGTATTTCAACACCCCCTTTCTGCCCAAGACTGAGACTTGGGAAGGTGGAGGCAGGAGCAGGGGCTGACACAGAGGAATGGCTGCCATCCTCCAGCTTTTCCCTTGCCCCACTGTTAGCGAGGTGGCCCAGAGCAGCACCCTTCCCAGCCTGGCTCCTGCCAAAGGAGACCAAGCTCACTTGCACTAAGGCCAAGCAGTCACCTCCCTGCATGTCACCAGATTGTCATCACCAAACCTCCTCCCAAAGCGCGGGCTGCAATGGAGTCCTGCGCAGCTTGGCTTCACTGAGGTGCTTGTCTCTACGAAACAGCCTGTCGATAAAGCTACTGATAGGCTCAGCTTTAGCATGTATATGCAGACCCTCCTTCCCTGATTGATTTTATTGGGCATGTTCCCTTTTCCCCCTGTTCCCATTATGGATTTCTCCTATGTATCCTCCGGGACTGCCAGTTTAGAGTAGAAACATTTTTGGCACCTATGTTTGTCTCCCAGAGGTTTGCTGCAGCATCATTCACTCAGCATCTCCTGTTCTTGGAGATGATACTTCTCTGAGCAGCAGGAGTGCAGGGCGCTTGCGAGTGGGGTCAGGTTTTAGGTGGCCGAGGGGCAACCTGCCCAGCTTTCCTGTGACCAGGTGTCTGGCGTGGCCTTGGTGACCACGTAAGAATCTGGCAGAACCAGTGAGCTAGGGTGGCCAGGCAGAGCTGGGACAGGTTTGGTTCCTGGGACTCTTTCCCCATGTCCATGTCCACCATCACATACTGGTAGTATGCCTCCCTGCTTCCAGCACTGCCCCAAATTTGTGCAGTGACAAGGCAGGTTTTGGGCTGAATTTGCTGAATTGGCAGCAAGGGAAGAAGTGTGTAAGCATAAATTTAATGTGACAGAGCTGCCGGTGAAATCACTCCTGGCCATGTGCCTGGTACTGCTCCCGTATGTGCTGGGGGATGGAGCCACCCAAGTGGTCTAACCCCATCTGTCCTCCCTGCCACCTTGGAGTGGAGCATCTCCGTTCCTCCCCACTGCCACATGCATTTCCTGGGCCCTCTCACAGTGCATTAAACCTCCGAGTGCCAATGTGGGCCAATGAGCTGGGCTCCCCAACTGCAGGGCTCACCAGGGATGGATGCACCCATCTCCTTGCAAGCATCCATCCCCTTGCATTAAGTGCCTACAGCTGCATGGTCCAGCACAGCATCGCTGCAGGGGTAACTTGAAGAAATGAATTCACCAGACCACAGAGCTGGGGAGCAATGCACGCCAGTTTCTCACAGGCAGGAAGAATGGCTTTGCTTCCTGGTCCAGCAGGGAGTTCCCCACTGTTTTTTCACCTGTGTGAGCACTGCTTGGGTCAGCAGCAAGGTGGGGCCAACAGAGCTGCTGGGGCCGCCCGGTTCCTGGGGTGGCAAAGCTGACTTTCCTGTTTCAGTTGCGCTGTGCTGCCTCCATCCCTGCTGCACCCTCGGCTCTGTGCCCGGCGGGGTCCCTTCTCACCCCACAGCATGCTCCTGCCACTCACAGTGGTTGGTCCTGGAGCTCTCACAGAGGGAAAGGGAGACTAAAACCAGGAAGGACACACATTGGTAAGTCTGGTTTCGGGAGCCCAGTTGGCAAAGGGTGGGAGTGAGCAGTAGGGCTCTCTCAGCTCTTTTTCAAGGAGCAGGATTGTTGATGCTCCCTGCAGAGCCCACCAAAGCTGCACTGTGTCTCTCAGACTGGGCAGCAGGGCTGTCCCCATCAACCCCAAAAATGCATCTCAGGACACCCTGCAGGGCTGGGATAAGCTTTTTTTGAACCAGGGCCAATGTCAGACTAATGTGACACAGTCCATGGGGTAAAGCAGGGAAAAAGTGAGACACACAATTCTGTGCTGGGTGGGTGCCTACCTGGTGGGACCCTCTCATGTCCACCCACCACCACAGCTTGAAGCCGCAGCCCAGTGCTTCCTAAGCATCACAGGCACGTCACCATCCGCTGATTTCCACATATGGGAACAGGAGAAACTGATCATTAAAGCTGCTGGTGGCAAGGGTGCAAGTGGAGCTTTGGTATTCAATGGCACAGATGTCCCAGGTGGCCCTGGGCAAGCCACCTAAGGACATTGTAGAGAGATTGGTGCTGGTCTCTTCTCACAGGGAATTAGTGATAGAACAAGAGGGAATGGCTTCAAGCTGCAGCAGGGTATGTTTAGGCTGTGTATTAGGAAAGAATTTTTCACAGAAAGAGTGGTCAGGCACTGGAATCAGCTGCTCAGGGAGGTGGTGGAGTCACCATCCCTTAATGTGTTTCAGAGTTAATTAGATGTGGTGTTGAGGGATATGGTGTAGGGGAGAACTTTGTAGAGTGGGGTTGATGGTTGGACTCAACAATCACAAGGGTCTTTTCCAACCTGAATGATTCTATGATTCTATGACACAATCCCAGCCTGGTGGCACCACTGCCACCTGCAGCATGGACACCAGCCCCACTGCAAAGCCCAGAAGCAAACCCTCCTCAGTCCCGTGAGAGGGAGGTATATGGCCAAAACGGGGTGTTAGCTAACGGTGGAATTTGCTTGGGGCTGAACGGACTCTTCAGCTCATGCTGCCAGCCAGGGAGGAGTCAACACAAAACAGTTCTCGTTTCTCCCCCTCCCCCCACTACAGCCAGGTGATTTCTCAAAACCAAAGGAAAACTCCCTAATCCATCCTCTGCTCCCTCCCCTTTCCGAAGGCAGGCTTGCAAGGAGGCACATGAGAAGGCTGTAGGCAAGGGGCCGGCTGGCACAGAGCCCTCCCTGCCTGCAGCTCCCTCCAGCTCCATTTCACACCTCATTGCCAAAGTGGCCAAGCCCTAAATGCTTATGCTGGGCTCTGTGGTTTAATTGTGTTTGCTCTCATTAGAGCCCTGGGCCCCTGGCGGCACACATATTATTGGAAAGGAAATCCCCACCCTGTTAATTTTGCTTGCCTTCTCAGGTCATACCAGCTTAGCCATGGCGGTGGCATCCAGGAAAGGCAGGGTGACAGCCTCCCCGCATGCCAGCAGCTCCATGGCCGTTGCCACCACGGCTCAGCCGGGCTTCCTGGGGGGCTGGCTTAGCCGGATCCCATGTGAGTATTGGCAGCACTTGGTCTGCTCTCTCAGGCAGCAATATCCTGAGGGTTGCTTCTGGACTCTGAAGCTGTGTATCCACTTCTCCCTCCCTCCAAATCCCCTTTTTCATCGGGGTCCATCAGGGTGGGGATGTTGCAAATGGGTACGGTGCCACACCAGGAGCACTGGGCATCCTTGTTGCTGATTTGGGGAATGCTCTCCAGCCACAGACCCCCTGTGTGGGGTCTGTCCAGGATTATAAGGACAATTTTTAAAGTACAACTCCTCAATACTGAAGCACCAGGAAGGGGTTTAAATGTGCTTTCTGTGCTTTTGCTTGGTTTTAACTACTATGACCATCTCCGTTCCCTGAATGTCTCACCAGTACCCAAATGGGCATTCATTGCTGTGGCTGTGGCAGCAGCCTTTCTCCTCCTCCTCTTCCTCATCTGCATCATCAGGTGCTGCTGTTGCAAGAAGAAGCCCAAAAAGAAGGAGAGACTCAACTTGCACACTGTCAGCAGCTCTACCACAGCCAGCCTCGTGCGTCCTGCTTTCCCCTCTCCCCGACTTTCCTCCTTCCTGAGAAGTTTGCTGCCACCCTGCCTAGTCCTGGGGGTGGCTGGGAATGTGGCTGAGCCTGTCCTGAGGGTAGTGCTGCTCTCTGCTGCAGGTCCAGCCTGAGATGGAGGACTTGGAGCCGGGTGTGGAGCCGATGGGGCGTGGAAAGCTGCAGTACTCCCTGGAGTACAACTTCCGTGCACAGGAGGTGGGGATGCTTCTGGCAGTGGTACAGCAGGGAAAAGGCTTTGCTCTTGTATGGTCCCTTTTTGCTACCCACTGAGGTGGGCTATACCCTCTTGCACCTCTACCCCTGCCTGCAGCCCGCACAGCTCTTACACCTACATAGCGCAGAGGCATTCTCCCTGCTGCACTATCTGGCTTCCCACTGAGCCCCCAGTCATCTGGCCTCATTCTCCTCCACGTGGTGACCTTGTGCATCAATTCTTTTAAGCTGAAAGTTGGTGTGAAGCAGGCAGCTGAGCTGAAGGCCATGGACAGCAGAGGCACATCCGATCCATATGTGATCGTCTACCTAACATCTGATATGAAGAAGAAGTATGAGACCAAGGTTCACCGCAAGACCCTGAACCCCATTTTCAATGAGAGCTTCACTTTTCTGGTAAGAAACTATAGTTGATGATGGTTTTTGGTCACAACAAGAGTGTTACATGGACATTGCTCCCTGAGCACAAAACTCTGCAGGCAGGGAGATGCCTTTGCAACCAGGATGGGGAAGCCTCAGTGAGAAAGACCCGTTATTGCATCCACCACCCTGTCCCGTGGGGCAGGGCTGCCACCAAGGAGTGAGTCCAGGCTTTTGTGTCCTCCCCTGCAGATACCCCAGGCAGAGGTACCTGAATCCACACTGGTGATGCAGATATATGACTTCAACCGCTTTGCCAAGCACGACATCATCGGAGAGGTCCGTCTGCCCCTGGCCAGTGTCAGCCTGCAGCATGTCATCGAGCAGTGGAGTGACCTGGCAGCAGCCAGTAAAGTGGAGGTTGGTCCTGGTGGGTCGGAAACTCTGCTGGGAGGGATGCGTTGTCACTTTGCTTGCCACCACCCCAAGAAGCAGGCTTGTAGGGGCAAGCATAAGGGTGGGGGAGACCCAGGAAACCTGGGGCTGGCCTCAGCTTCAGCTCCAAGTGGGTCAGGTCCTCTGCCTGGTGATCATTGCTGGCATGTCTCCATCAGGAAGAGCAACTGGGCGAGATCTGCTTCTCGCTGCGCTATGTCCCTAGCACCGGCACGCTGACAGTACTCATCCTGGAAGCCAAGAAATTGAAGCGGATGGACTCTGATGGGCTCTCAGGTCAGCAGGGGCTGTTCATGCTCAGATCTCCCTACTCCTACCTGACAAGTGGGATACTCTGCTCTGCTTGGGAATGGCTCAGGGAAGCTGTTTTGTGGCTGAGCGCTGCAGTCAAAAGTTGTCACTTGTGCCAACCATGTCCTCTCTTTCCTCAGATCCTTTTGTTAAGGTGCATCTCATCCTGAACAGGAAGAAATGGAAGAAAAAAAAGACAAGTGTGAAGAAAAACACCTTAAGCCCTTACTTCAACGAGGTGTTTGTTTTTGAGGTGCCTTTCAATCAGATCCAGGTGGGTTTCCCTGCAGCACACAGGAATGAGCGGGTCCCTGGCTGTGGCAAGTTCCCTCCCACTGACCCTCTTTTTTGTGTGCCTTTTCCCCCAGAATGTGGATGTGGTCATCTCTGTCTGGGATCACGACAAGGTGACCAAGAATGAGCCCATTGGCAAACTCTTCCTTGGCTGCCGGGCGACAGGCAACCAGCTGAGGCACTGGTCTGACATGCTGTCCAACCCACGCCGGCCCCTTGCTCAGTGGCACAGCCTGCAACCCCCGGATGTGATTGACAAAGCCCTGGGATTGAAGTCCCACCTAAAGCTGCCTCTGCCCCCCAGATAGTGGAGATCTCCTCCTCCACCCAGGGAGCAAGACAAAGGGCCTGTGGAGGGGTGAGGGGCTTCTGCTCAGTAGCATCTGGACATACTGTTCCCAGCTTAGTGTCAGCAAAGAGGGGACTGGGGACTCTTCTTGGACAAGAGATTATTTGGCTGCTGGTGCAGCTTGTGCCCTGTATAATGCCCAGAGCAGAGCAGCTTGGCAGCCCAGGGCAAGGCCGGATGTGGCACAGAGGATGCTGGAGCAGACATCATCATCGCAGGAGCCAGCTCATCCCAACCACTCATGGGCTGGGGGAAGAAATACAGAGAACTTCAAGCTCATGCAAAACCACTGAGTCCATTGGTATTTTTAAAGCAGAGGACTAATGTGTGGGCAGCCCGGGGTGGGTAATTTCTTTGGTTGTGAATAACTTGGCAAGAGGCAAGTTCTTGGGAAGGCTTTACATGTCCTGGGAAAGCTTTTAAACATGACTAAGATTTTGAAGCACCCTAAGAGACTTGAGAGGAGAGAAAAAGTACAGGCTGGTAAGGAAGATGCTGGAGACACAAGACTAGCTCTTTAGTGCCTCTGCAGTAAGCATGCTCCTGGAGAGAGTGTGAAAGGGAACAGCAAAATCAGCCACTGGCTGTCCACACAGCTTCACTCAGCCCAGTCCCAGCCCATGCTGACTTGTGCACCTCAAGATGTGATTCAGCATGGAACCCACCAGTGACCATCCCCACAGACCATGCAGATGAGGCAGCAATGTTGGTGCCATCCACACTGTCTGGTTCTACTGTGCTGGTGCAGCAAGGTTTGCACCCTTGGCACCTGGAGGCTGCTGAGGCTCTTGCTTTCATGCCATGATCAGATCACACTACCCCGATAAGGCTGCATTGCAGCCCTCATGTCACTTCTGAGGAGGTTTCACATAATCTGGGAGGCTTTTGTAGCCATATCTCCTGCCCTGCACTGTTTCATAGGTCTTTGGGGTGGGGGCTACATAAGTAAAGATCCCTCCTAGCAGGCTGAGGACATCAGAGAAGTGCCACTGTCCCTACCCATCCTTGAGCATGCTGTGGTTTGAGGCGGCTGGGGATCAGCTCCTCTGAGACATCTGCAGGAGAAAGCTCGCTGCATTTGACTGGAGGAGGGAATTGCTCCTGCTGCGAAATATTTCTGCTGCAGAGCAGCCATAGCACACAGAAGATTTGGGCTCACATCATTGTGTTTTGGCCCATAAGAGAAAAGGAAAGTGTAATAATAGTAGCTATTGCCCAGGCTCTGGAAGGTAGAGAGCCTGGTGCATGACCGAAGAGTCATTAATATTGAAAAGCAGTTAATCTGCAATTACCCAGAGCTCCATGGTGTAACCATCTGAGAGTTAAACAAACATGGTGAAGCTGAGGAAGATTATGAAAACTCTCAATAGAGATTAATGACCTACGCTTAACCATAAAAGCTGCTGCATCTGCTTCTTGATAAATATTCTCCAGGCTTCGCCATGGCCAGAGGACAAGGAATGACAGGG
Source organism: Jacana jacana (assembly GCA_013400555.1). Taxonomy (NCBI): domain Eukaryota; kingdom Metazoa; phylum Chordata; class Aves; order Charadriiformes; family Jacanidae; genus Jacana; species Jacana jacana. The sequence continues at coordinate 35,709 of VZTM01034072.1, read as the reverse complement.
TGGTTTCAAGATGATCATAACATGTAAAATGTGGTTTCTGCTGGGGAAATAGCATCTGCTGGCGGCCACTAGTGAGATGGAGGAGGAACTCAGTCACCTGAGAAAAACTTGTAAAGAGATGCTTTAGAGCCTCAACCTTCAGTCTCAGCTTTAAATCAGGTTGGAATGGGCTGTGCAGAAGGGAACATCTCTGAGTGGGGGTTGGGGTCCTAAATCCATCACCACGTTGTTTTTTGGTGATGCCATGTGGTGATTTAGGGCCATGCAGGACCCGGAGGGGTTTTGGAGGTGCTGGGAATAAGCATTTTGTGTGTGTGCTTTTTCCAGCCCCCTTTTTTGAAGTTGTGGCTTTGAGGTTCACTGTAGAATTTAAGGAGCTAGGCATAAAAGCACATGCATATTAATTGCAAGATTGCAGGAACATCCCTTTCTTGACTCCTTGAGAAAGACTACCCCCAATACTAGTGCCCATCACTTCACTTTCTAGCTTTGGCCTCACTCAGAGCCCAAATCACTGGTGCAGTCCCAGGTGAGCAGAGCTGGAGAAGGAGGCCTGTGGCACTTTTTTGGGGGAACCCAGGGACCCTAGGAGCCAGCTTCCACCTGGGCCAGCTCCAGGGAGCCTGGGCTGGTCCTTGGTGCTGTGAAACTCAACAAACCAACTTGTTTGCTCAAGAGGGAGAGGTAGGCGGGTGGGGATGATCTCCACCCAGTTCTAGTTTTTAGTGCACTGCCAAGGCTGCTTTCTTCCTCCATCATTGCTTTTCCTTCTCAATCTGCCTTGCACCCTTATAATGAGTCTTTGAGCACTCTCCTTCTCTGGTGAGATAATTTTTGTATCTGCTGACAGCTGTGTGAAGCAGGGCTGGCAGAGCTGAGCTTCATTTCACGGCTTATTTCACCCAAAGTGATTGCAGCCCTCTTGGGAGCCTGTTCACCAGAAAGAGGATGGTCCCATCTTACCTGCAAGCATCTCCTTTTCGTCTTGACCTTGGCAAGGCCAGTTGTCCCCTATATGCCAAGGCAAGATGTCTGAAGCATGTTCTGCTCTGCTGATGCTCCTCGTGCACTTGGAGGGCCTGGAGCAGGAGGATTCACCAGTGGAAGATGCAACAAGAAGAGAAGCTAAAGGAGGGGGACACCAGCTCCTCCTCAGCTTGTGTCTGTGCTGTTTTCCCCTGTCTGCATCTAGAGGGCAGGGCAGGTACGTGCTCCAAGCCGGGTCTCTGTGTCATCTGGTCGGTGGCTCTGATAAGAGTCTCACCAGCCAAGATTCCTTCTTCTGGAGATGGAGCATATGTGTGAGAGGCAGAGAAAGCTGTGATGCTCTGGTGCGAGCCTGTTCTCATTGCCACAAAGCCCACTGGTACCTGGGCAGCGATGCTGGAGGCATTCATGTGGCTTTTTCCAGGAGCCAGCCTGATCCTGCACCGGAGGGGCAAAGAGGTTTTTGCTGGTGGGTTAAGGGGGGCAAAAGCAGGTATCCAAAGCCAGCCTGTATGATGTGAGATGTCTGGTTGGTGGGTGGGGAGTTCGTTTCTCTGCTTCATGCAAGGGATAGTCCCCCTGCATTTAATTAGCAACTTTGCAGGATGGTGGCAAGGCAAAAAGCAGGGCTCGGGCCAGGCAAAGGTCTGTTAAAGGAGACAAGAAGGACTGAAAATCAAAGTGTTTGCTATTAAAACTTATAATCTCAATTATTTACATACATACTTCTGACCTCCAGAGGTCCCTCCCAGAGCAAATTATTCTCTCATTCAGTGATTTTTATGATATTTGTTCCTACACTTCAGGAAATCAAACAGAAGAGCCACAACAGGCGAAGGCTGAGCCTTATATGTACTGATTGCCAGTCATCTGCCATGAGACAAAAATGATTATGGGCTGTCATCGTTCAGCCTGGGTATGCACTGGCTGTCCTCCAACCGCAGATTTTTTGGCTAGTCTCAGAGTTTTTGAAAGCTGGGGAGTATCTGAGCTTTTCTCACGAGGAGCGAGCGTGCCCATTTTGTAAATATTCCATAACGAGCACCAGTATGTCTCACAATTCTATGGGTAAACGTGTACTTTGGCACGTACGGAAACTTTTCAAAAGCCTTAGCTCCTGTGTTTCCAGGGGCTTATGCAGGTTTGCAGCTTTCACTTTTACTTTTAAACCACATTTTTATCCTTTGTGGTAATGGTGGAGGAAGCGCGTATATGAGGATGCCTCCAGGCTCAGAATCCAGAGGCAAAGCGAGAGGACAGCTAGCTTTTGTTCAAGGCTCTCGCAAAGGAGCCGGGAGTCCTGGCAGACCCCCTGAGCCCAGGGTTTCCTGTGGGACGCTGGCGGTGGGTGGGTGGGTACAGGCGGAGGGGGAATCGTAGTTTGCGAGGCGGGTGGGAGGAAAGCCGATACGACGCTGGCGGAGCAGAGGAGGGGAGCCGACCCGTCGTGGCCTCTGGAGTGGGCTCCCCCCGCTCGAATCCCCGTCCGGAGCCCTTCACTCTCGAGGGAGGAGGAAAAGGGGAGGTGCAGGGCCACGCTTCCTGTTGAAACTACATCTCCCAGGCTGCCCCTCCGCAGGGAGGGCTTCTTGGGGGGACAGCGGGCAGCCCCCGGCCCCTGTCCGCGCCTACGGTAAATCGCCGCGGCGGGGCGGGGGCCGAGCAACTTTTCCGAAGGGTCCTGCGCGCTGCGGGGTGGGAGGGACGGCGGCGGCCGGGTAAGTGGACTCTGGGAAAGTCCAGTGGTGAAAGGGGGGTGCTGGGAGGGGGTGCTGGGAGAGGTCCTTCCGCCCCCCACCCCTCCCCAACCGGGCGCGGGTGGGAAAGGGGTGGAGGGAAGAGGTCGTGCTTGAGCTTTGGGATCTCCGGTGTACGGCAGGGAGAGGAGAAGAGGGGAAGGGAGGAGAGGGGGGCTTTGTGCTGAAGCTGGGGGCGTGGGGAGTTGGGGGGCGTCGGAAGGAGGGAGGCAGGGGGGCTGCGGAGTGGTGCGTTCTTGCTCTTGGGGGCGATTGCTTCCTGCTCCGCTCTGGCCGAGTCTGCTGTGGATGTGACTTCCAGTTTCTCAGGGGGAGGCAAGGAGCCCTGTCCCTATCCCTACCCCTGTTCCTATCCACTTTTCCCTGCTCCTTTTTTCCTGTCCCCACCTTTTTCTACACCCTTTTCTCTGCTCCCTTGCACCTACCCTGACTGCTGCTGAGGCTCCAGCATCTGGGATTGTTCTTGCCCCAAACTGAACTTGTTTTGCCTCAGTGCTGTTTTTAGGACCACTTTACATCCTGGTGCACCTTTCACTGTTGTAGACAGGAAGGGAGGAGGGTTTCCCTCATGGGGTAGCCTCCTGCCCCAGACAGTCCCATCTGGGGAATAGGACTGATAATGGATGCGTGGAGATGTTCCCCAATGGCTACTTCCATTTGAACTTTGTGGACAGACCTAAAAAATTTAAACCTCTCATTTTTCCACATATTCCAGGTCTTGGCAGGATGGAGCCAGGGGAGAAGCAGTACAAGGATGTCACCGTTGTCACGCTGCCGGGCAAAAGATGTCCCCCGAAGAAGATTGGCATTACAGGTGAGTGGATGCCCATCTGTGATGACTTGCTGCAGGTCAGCAAGACGGGGGTTTCTCAACCAGCCTTGCTAACTTCACACAAAGGTTTTGAAACCTTGTGGGCACTTATTGCAGTTCAGCTTGAGCAGACACAAGCACAAAGTCAGTTAGAAGGAACAGTAGTACAGATGAGCTGGAATGAGGTCTTGACCTGCAAACACCCCAACCCATATCTTATTTTAAGTCCCATGAGCAGTGTCAGGGAAGATGGTAGTTTTGCAAACAAGTGTTTCATCACCCTGCTCATCAGTGTGGACATTGCATGTGTCCCCATCTAAGTCAGTTGTCTGGTGGCAACAAATCCTCTCTGGGAAACAAGCACTTTAAGTAGTGAATCATTCACTGTTCGTTTAGGATTAGAAGAATTGCACCTTTGGAAGAGTTGGTTCTCATTGCCTGTGGAGGATGTGGCTGGCTGAGGCGGAGGCTTCTGCTCAGTCGGCATCTAGGTTTGCCCTGAATGGAGGGGCATTTTCCTCTTAACTTACATAAAAGTCAGAGCAGTTTTGATATAGGAGCCTGAATTTTGGCATGAAGGGTGTCACTGAAGACCTCCCAGTTAAAACACTTGGCCTTGGTTTTATGAAAAACTGGTGGGGAACTTTACTCTGCATGTGACGAGGGACACATTCACAACTGCAAAGGCCAGAAACAAAATCCTCTGAAGGTCTTTCTGCTTTGGGTGCACTCATCCCACACCACCCCTGATTTTTGGGTATGTTCTAAACTCAGGTCTAGCTCCATAGAGGAAAACTCTTGTCTCAGATGCACCCTGGAGTAAGCAGCATGGTGGGTGTTGTTGAAAGATGCCTGATGGGGTTGGGTGTTGAGTTTTTCTGGCTCAGCCCTCTGCTAGTCTGAGCTCATCCTCTCCCTTCCCAGGCCTAATTGTGAAGCACCTCCAGAAGACCTTCCAGAGGCCCCTTGCTTTGCAGCTGTCTTCTCCCATGACTCTCTCTCGGTGCTGTGCAGGTAAGTGAGCCTGCCGAGGGTCTTTGCAACTCCCAGCTTTTTTATAAAATGTGATGTCTGAGGTCACACAGCACTCGCAAAAAGCCAGGGCGCTTGAAATGCATAATTTCTGGAGAATCATTCCTCACATGGCCACCAGTTTGTAGGGCAGTCACTGACCTTGAGGAGGGAAGAGCTTTGTGCTTTATTGCTCTTTTTTTTGTGTGTGTGCTCTATGTCGACTTTTAAAATTTAATTTATTAACACAGTATTCTTGCTGCTTCTTTGAGACCTTTTGAGAGTGAAGACATGTCGCGACTATACTCCTCTGAGCATATAGTAGTCTCAGACTGTTCTCCAGACACATTCTGGGTCATGTCCTGGTCTTTAGCAGGGTTTGAGGACATACAGACACATGAAATGTTGTGATCATGCATCAGGTCACTGTGGTAATACTATCCAGGGGCAGGCTTGGAGGAAATGCCAGAAGGATCACCTCAGCTGCTGGAAGCCTGGACACATACCTCTGTTGGGCAGAGGTGTTTGCTGTTGTCTTTCAAGAGGGTCTGCCAACTCAGCCTAGGGCCATGGGGAAAGAGACAGGCTGTGACAGCAGCTGAGGCACCTTCTGGTCCAAGTGACCAGGGTGGAAGTGGGAAAAGTTCCTGCAAGGGTTGAGACCCACGCCTGGGGCTGAGCTGGCAACTGAGCGCTGCTAACCCTGGCTAACACAGCCTCTCCGTTGCTGGAGACGGACACTTCATGCAGAGGGGTTTTCTGTTCTTTGCCCTCTCCCTGCAGCTGCTCTTCACCCATTTGTGTTTTCAGTTTGAAATGCTGTCCTGCCTGGCTCCAGCTTGCAATGAGTTGCAAAACCCTCCAGCAGTCTACACTGAAGAGTTTCCCTCTGGAGTGGAAGGGATCATTAAAATGCCTTGTTCATATGCCACACGCCAGTGTTCATATTGAAAGCACCTGTGTGTGAGTACATATGGAGTTGTTCTGGTTCTACAGGCTCTTGTCCAAACTTGGTGATGAGTAAAAGTGAAGTGCATGAAGGGAAGGGCGGAGATGTGGTGACCCTAGCTGTGCAGCCTGGCAGGACACACCACTCACTCTGCGTAGAGCCATCAGCAGGAGAGAACCACCGCGTCAGCAGATCGGCACCCCGGGACTGGCAGGGTGGTCTGCAGGTCCAGGTGAGCCTTTATGGCATGTTTGTGCCTGTCCCAGGAGAACAGTATGGCTGATGATGTGCAAGGTCTTCGGGGCCTCTGGTGTCTCCCAAGTGCTGCCATGGGCAAAACCAGCTGCCAACTCATGGCTCCTTGCTTGTGCAGCTGGAGAGCCAAGTTTCTGCAGTCTCACCAGTCTTTTTTTTTAATATATTTTGCAGATAGAAGAAGCAGAGAATAAAAGGGCAGCCCAGGCATCTCCTTGTACACTCAGATCCAGTCCCATCCCTGCTGCTCCCCTACCTTGTCCAGCAGACTCCTCTTCCAGGGCCAAGCTCTCCAGCTGCTTCTCCATCTTCTCACCATTGTCACAGAGCTCCAAGCCTATTTCCAGCCCCCTGCCTTGTGCCAGATCCAAGCAGTCCCTCAGGGGGAGCTGGAAGAAGAACCTGCATACTGAGGAGCCCACTGGTCCAAAAGCAGGAAAGCCTGCATGTTCCCCTTTCACGGGACCCATCATCGCTCGGATAACTGATGGCATCTACCTGGGTAACCTCAATGCTGCCTACAGTGGGCAGGCACTGTGCACCAACAGGATTGACAGCATCATAGACATGAGCAGCCTGCCCAGTGACTGCAGCCTGAGCATCATACCCTGCATGTGCCGACGGGGAGAGATCAGGCACAGCTGGTCACGCCTCAAGGTTGACATCCAGCCTCTGCTTCATGGGGATCATCACAAAAAGGGGCAGCCCTGCTTCTGGGACATCAATGAGTGTATTGAAGCCTCACTGGAGAAAGGGAAGCGTGTCCTCATTCACTGCAGGGATGGTTACTCTCTGGGTCCTACTTGTGTCATTCAGTACCTCATGGTCAAGCACAGCATGAGGCTACTGGCAGCCTATGAGTTTGTGAGGGCACGGTACCCGCTGAACATCCAGGAGTGTCATCAGGACCTGCTAGTAGGTTTGGAGATGTCCCTGCATCCTGGGGCTATCAACATTGCATGCCTGAAGCACTCTCTTTCAAGGAAGATGGCATGGAGCTAAATGGACAGGGTGGCTGTGTTGTTTGTCAGCAGCCCTAAAGAGGAAAAACCAAAAGCCTTAACTTCATCTCTTGGGTGAATGAGGTGACTGTAGCTGTGGGTTACGTAGGAGAGCACCAGCACAAGATGCAAAGGCAATGGCCTTACTTTGTTCCTAGAGGCTGGTGCATGGGGAGCTCTCTAGGGATACACTGGAGGGAGAGGGAGTGTTCTGGGCGGGATGGGAGCCATGTGCTTTTCTTTGGTCTGATGTGAATTTTGGAAAGCAAAGGGAAGTCAGACACTGGTTTACTCAGTGGTCATGCCTCAGCTTTTACCATGGGTTCAACTGCTGCTGAGTAGAAGGCTTGTTTTTTTGCTAACAGTGTCATTCTTGGAAGTAAGACATAATGTCATCTCATATCATATCACTTCATAGTGTCTATCCACTTGATGCTTGTAGGATGTTGAAGAGGAGGCAAAGTGTAAGGGTGTAAGAGATGGCCATGGGGGAGAGCTTGCATCAATCAGCTTAGTCCTTCCAACGTGTGGTGGTTCCCTGGAGAAGCCTGGCCTGGCCCAGAAGTGCCACATCTGAGTCTCTCTAAAGCATAGGGCAGAACCCACTGTACATGTCAGGTCTTTCCTCTGTCTGTCTTTGTGGGGTGGAGAAAGTGCTCTGGAAATGGTGGGCCAGACTCATGGCACATTCCTCTAGCACAAGTGGAGGGGACTGAGGGAAGGGAACAAGGTCATTTGCTCCACAAGAGAGGTACCCAAGTGTCAACAGTGTGTTCAGTCCTGGCCCCTGCACAATACCCTCATACTTCATATACATCATATTCTCGGGGCTGAGCACCTCTCTGAAGGACCTGCCTGGAGCTTCCGTATGTCTTCCTTCAGTTTTTCTGCAAGGAATTTTTTCATTAATCACCCAAACACTTGCACTACTTCCTTTGGCAACATCTATTTCTTAATGTTAACCATAGTTCCTACTGTGGGGTGTTTTTGTTTTTCTCTTCTTCCTGGTCCTCACTGTTTTTTTCCTCATGACATATTAGGTCTGGAGATTTTTTTAATTTTTTTTTTTTTTATTTGGGGGCGGGGAGAGCTGCCCTACAGCTTAACCTCTGTGCAAGGCAGCTCCACTGAAACCCTTATGCAGACTCCGAGGTTCAACCAGTTGCCCCAGAGTGGGGTTGTTTATCTGGTGGGCAGATGCCAATATTTTGGATAACAAACCTTCTGCTCACCCTATTACCACACCTAACCATGCACTTCTTCTGTATCCTACAAACACATCTGGTGTAGTTGAAATTTTGCTCATGGGACTGCTTTCTTTGAACTTCTTTATTCAACTATTTCTGGCCAACACGCCCCTATCAAAAGGTGATTACCAAAACCTTGAACTCAGAGCAAATCTCTTTTGCTGTACTGCATGCCTGAACTCCAGTAGGTTCAGAAAGCTTTTCATAGGGCTGAAGGAAACTCTTTGGGTGTGGGAAATTTTTGAATGGATAACCCTCCCAGTTTTGATCCCTTCACCAAGAGCTGAGAAGCTCTTTGGAGGACCAGTGGGGCAGCAGTGGCTGGAATGTGTGTAGCTGTGCTAAAGAAAATGGCTGTAGAGACTTTGAAAAGAATAATAAAGAGTCACTTTAACTCTCGAGTCAACCATGGCTTACAGAGTTGGCACTGAGAGGAGATGTGAAGCAGCTAAGCTGTCCCTGAATGGTTGATTTCTGCAGTTGTCTGTTGAGGGTGGCCACTGTCTGTCTGGAAGTGTGCCTGCTTTGGTCTCTGGTGTTTGGGTTTTTTTTTGTTTCCTCCCCTGCAAGACATCAGCCCTGTCTCAAGGACTTGCTCTTCCTTCACCAGCATCTGCACCATTACTTGCATGATGCTAAAGGTGATGAAACAGGAAGCTACAGGAGCAGATTTGCTACTATAAGTGTAACCTCTGAGAGGCGCCTGGAAAATACTGTCAGGGCCACGTCTAAGTCAGCCTAAAAAACCCCAGCTGAAAGAGGTGGGAGCGCCTTGGCTGGGGGAGGGGACCAGGAGCTGTTTGGGCTCCTGTCTCCATGGGATCCCCTACACACACACACGCACACCCACACACTGCAGGCACTGTGACTGGGCTGGTGAATATTTCCAGCTACGTTTCCACCTGCTTTTCCCTCAGAACCCATGGAGATTGAGATCTGGGGCATCCCACAGCAAACATGGGGGGTTACCTTCCTTGCTGGTAGCTTGGGGCTGCTCCCCCATGCTCTGCTGCTTCTCCCCAGCCCCTGCAGGGCAGTGAGCCTCAGCGCTGCCTGCAGTGGCTTCACCAGTTTACTTTTTAAAAAAACCTTAGTTGTGTTGAAATATTTCACTAAGCTGAGAGCTGCAAGGGCTTCCTGTGTGGTAAGTGTGGTTAAAAGCATGCTAGTGATAGATGGCTCACTCAGGGATTACTCTTGCACATGCCATCAGTGGTGGATTGAGGGGTGTAGGCTCTTTCCCATCTTCATTCCTGAAAGGCAGAGCTGCTACCAAGCCCTTGGATGTGGCTGGAGCTGTGCCTCTGTCCATGGATAAGCCACTCTGTCGCCAATAGAAAATTTTATTGGAGGTCTGGCAGATGGACGGCTATGTGTGGGGAGCTCGGGCTTCTCACAGCCTTGAAGCCATATCTAGTGTCACAGGTTGACAAGAAGAAGTGGGGAGGAAGGCTCCCTCCTCCGCACTCCCGAGGAAGAGGACCTCCGCGGCTCCTCCAGGGTGGCTCTGCTTCCCCATCCCATGGGTAAAAGATGTCCTCCCCCTCCCCACCCCTCTGTCCGTGGCGGCTGCCCTCTCCTCTAGGGCTGCCCGCTTGGCCTGCCCCAGCCAAGGGAGGTGCACAAGGGACTCTTGCACATCATTGGTCTGAGAAGGTCTTCATGCCCTTAAAGAGAAGGTGGATTTTCTGCTGAGACACCCGAGAAGCCCTTTTATACCTCCTTACTCAGCCAGCTGCCTGCGGCTCGCCAGTCCGTCTTGTCCGGCCAGAAGCACTCTGGTTTTCTCCTCCAGACTTGGGTGAGCCATTTTGCATGTCTCTTACTGACCCAGCTTGCTCTTAGGGGTTGATGGGGCAGCAGATACACTCACCTGAGTTTTAGGGAGATAAATGCCAGGTGGGGTGATCTGCTGGGAGAAACAGGGGTGCTAATAAAAAGCCTTCTCCATCCTTTGCCTGTGGGAGAGGGTCCGTGCATTGGAAAGTCTCCCTCTGTCTTTTCCAGTGACCTTTTTCTTTGGTTTCATGCCTTCCCCTCCTTGGCTGGTTTTGCTCTGAGGCTTGAGTGGCAAGGGCAAGTGGAGCCATGGGTTCCCTGATGCTGACCTCCCCAAGGCCATAGGACATGGGATCCTTGCCTGCGGTACTCAGCGATGCTCCCTACTTACACCCAACCCGGTCTTTGCTGTGTCTTTCTCACCAAAAAACATCCTCAGGCAGGGATGACATCCAAATTTACCATGTCCATCCCCCTTCCCCGCCCTTCCTCCCCCCAAACCCAGGTGATTTACAGCCCACATTGCAGGCAGCGAGCTGCAGCTTGGCATTATCCCCATGTTGTCCTCTCGCTTCCTCAGTGCTTGCAGCATCTCTGCTGCCGAAGTGAGTGCGTGCTGGTGCAGGGCAGAGATGCAAGTAAAAATAGCTGGCGTTCCTCTGCCGCCGTGTCCCTCAGCTGTAGCCCAGCCACCTGTGCTGGCTTGTGCTTCGCATCATCCCAACCTCTCTGAGTCACGGGGGCTGGCACCGGGGAAAGGCTGCTGTCCTAGGAGACAGCTGCAGCTCCTTCTGCTGCTCCCTGACCATTTTTAGAAGCACTTTCCTCCTGCCCCCGCCCCCCTCCCTCCCCAAATAATGTGATGGGCCTGCACATTTTCCAGGATAAAGTTTCCTTGGCCCTACAAGCTGTGCCTCCTTGATCGGGCATGAGCCCCCATTAACACTTCACCTCCCAAAAGAACCTCCCAGGTCTGCAGATGGCTGTGTTTTGGGGACTTGCCTGCTCTGCAAAGGACTAGCTTAGTTTGGGCTCGGCCAACACACCTGCATCCCTCCATTAGAACATACAAATAGGAGATATTACTCTGCTAGAAAAGCAACATCCTATTTATGGGGAAATTACAGCACAACAAAGGTGCTCTTCCATCTCTTCCCTAATACACTGCATTGTACCTGTAAAATTTCCACTTAAAGGAAATGCAAATATTGCCTGGGGAAATTCTTTGAGCCTTTACCAATTCAACAACTTTCAGCCACATTCTACGTCATATATGCTGAGGTTGTTGCAACGGCTCCCCTGTCCCACACAATGGATGCACATTCTGGCAGCAGCATTCTCTGAAGTCCTTCAGTGTCACCTGGAGTCGCTGCCTGGCTCTGTTCCCAGGGTGTCCCAACCCTCTGCAGGCTTCGGGATATTTCTTGTTCAGGAAGTGGGGCAAGACTGTATAGTAAAGTTAAGCAGTAAACTGGAAATAGCTTTTTCTTCCTCTTCATTCATTGTGTAAAATGATTTCCTGGGAGTCAGACAGGAAACATGCCTGCGGGAACTACTGTCACAAATCTCTCTGTGTGGCCAGACCAAATGGTGCTGGGCCAGAAGTCTCCTGATGCTGAGGTTTGTGTGGCTCTCATCCACAAACTGCAACCTAGTTCCCCATATGATGAAAATTTCGAGAAGTTGGGAAATAAGGGTAACCTGTTCCTCTTTTTTTTTTTTTTTNTTTTTTAGAGGAATCTTGCTTTGTTTTTAAACCCCAAAAAGTCACCACCAGCATGAATAATTGTGAACCTTTTTTCCCCTTTGTTTTCATTGCAGGCTCACAACCATCTAAAGCAAGATGTCTGAGTAAGTTCCCATTTTTTCTGTCTCTAATATTTTGTTGGCATTTAAAAGCTTTTGTTCAACTGCCAACTTTTAATGCTTGTTAAGATTCCTGCTTGTTTCTGCTCAGGATGCTAACTGCCTTTTTCTCCCCTTTCTCTTCCTTCCCATCTTTGTCCATCTGCTCTTCCTGAACAGTGAAGAGGTAAGTGTGTCTTGCTGGATTTTTTCCTTTAGCAATGCTCATGGTATCAATCCTGGCTTCACCATTTCTCCTTAGGAAAAGCCGCTGCTCTGTGTGTGTGTGTAAGACTGGTTCATGGTGAGAGTTTCTTGCTGATTCCTGGTAAAGATGGGAGTGGAAGAAAAATCTCTTTTGAAGGTCTTTTCTGCCTCCTGACTTGGAGTTATATGCTTTTTCCCCCTCCTTTCCTGTTTTCCTCAGCTGGCCACGAGATGGTGCTGGGAAAGCAATGGTCCAGAGCCTCCTTCATCACCCATCTATCACCCATCTACCACCCAGCCCTTGGCCAAGCACACTCTTGTCCTTCACCTCCCCCCGACCTGGTTCCTCATTTTCTACCCACTGAGCACTGCCAAATTGCTTCTCAAAGGCGATCTGGTGAGCTCTGGATCCAGGGCTGCATGAGCAGAGTGGAGAATACATCCTTAGCAAGTTCTTCCTTGCTTGTGCCAGAACTGGAGCAGGGCTGGGCTTGAAGCCTGGGGGTGGCTGGGGAAAAGCAAGGGAAGGTGTGGAGGAGTGGCACATGGCTTCATCACTCTGTATCTCCTCTTTGCAAGTCGCTTCGTCCTTCATCTCTGCTTGACACCTCCCCATATGTCCAAAACACTACAAGCTCAAGCTTGTTGTCACTGAGAGAAAAGAGGATTTCAGGGACACATGGAAACTCCACAATATGGTGCTGATGTCCAACAGGTGCCTTGATTCCCCATCAAGCCCAGTGCCCTTAGGGAAGGCTGGGAGGGCACTCTTTGCTGACGTACCAGTTTTCAGATGGAGAATAAGCCCTGGGCTAACAGTGCTCAAGGGACCCACTCTCTTTTGGCCCATGGCCAGATTCATACAGCAAAATGCTGCCAGTTAATGGTGCACTTAATCTCTGAGATGGATGCCTTTCCTTTGCAGAGTTCTTCAGCCCTGTCAGGAAGGCTTTAGTACCATTTGCATATGCAAAACAAGTCAAATTTTGTTACATTTCACTCTGCAGATCCTTATCCACTTCCTTCTCTATGCAGCACAGATACACGTCCAAATGCTTCTTTCTTGTTGCCCCACCAAAGCACATCCGTTGTCTGGGTGTGCTTCCCTTGTCCTGGCCACACTCAGTCTTGTTTGGTCTTCTGGGCAAATGCTCAGGAAACAGCTGCAATGCAGCAGCACAGCAAGCTTGTGGCTTCTTTTATGAACAGAAGACCTGTTGCTGCTGTTCTGGCACATCACAAGTACAGAAGGGCAGGCTTAGTCTTCCAGGCTCATCTGGCATCCCAGGGAAAAAGGAGCCAGTTTACATCTTGCAGCAGCTGCCTTGTGGCCACCCACCTCTGGAGGCCAGGGCAACCTCCAGGCCTGCAGATCATGGTTGTGTCTGTCCTCCAGCTGTGATCAACCCCCCATGCCCTAAACCTGTCTCCCCTGTGCCCTAACATAGCAAATCAAAATACCTGTGACTGCCAGGCTGGGGAAGAGCTGGAAAAGGAGTTACTGTTTCTCACAGAATCACCTTCAGGATCACCTGCACTGGGTCTTTCAGCTCCAGAAATTATAGCGCCTTAATCTTTTTACCTGCCTGGCTGTCCTTCTCACTTGTGTGCCAGGGACCATTCAGAAAGATGTCTCACAGCTCCCAAGTGCCTGGGGGCATCAGGACAGTTGAATGCAAGGCAAAACACAGGTCTGAGTGAAGAGAAAATGGGAAGAAAAGCTAAAAGTCTGAAGAAGTTAAGTTTGAAGTTATATTTCATGCGCACATCTTCAAGACCCTCACTATCTTTTTCTGAGGCACTCTGTAGGTTTTAGCTACCTGAGCTTGGCAAAACTGGGTTCAGCAGGGAGCCTCTTCTTTGAGTGTTACTGGTTTGGGGACCAGTTGTGTGTTAAGCTGTATATCCTGGTTGGAGCCAACTCCCTGGCATGGCTGTAGGTCCTTGGCGGACTGTGGGGTTGTAGGGGGTAATGGAATGGAAAGGGGAATGGGTACCTGATAACCTGCTTTTCTCTCATTCTTCCCACTTTCAGAAAAAGAGGAGGGCAGCCACTGCCCGTCGGCAGCACCTGAAGGTACGTGGCACTGCTGGGGCTGGGTGAGGTGTGTCCCAACCATCCCATCTCCTATCCTGAGCCAGCCAGCTTCCCTCCTGGAAGAGGCCATGATGTACAACCTGGGCCCCCCCTATACTTACTTACCCCCTGCTCCTTACTGCATCTCCACCAGTATCCCTTGCTTGGAGATGTGTATTGCTGGGGAGCCCCCAAAACTACCTCTCCATTAGGGTCCTCCCTCCCTTGCCAACCCCCTCTACCCTTCTCCCTCACCTCTACTTTGTGCTTATCATTCTCCTGCTGCCTTCCAGAGTGCTATGCTCCAGCTCGCTGCCACTGAAATAGAAAAAGAAGCAGCTGCTAAAGAAGTGGAAAAGCAAAACTACCTGGCAGAGCATTGCCCTCCTCTGTCACTCCCAGGATCCATGCAGGAACTTCAGGTAAAGAGTTCTTTAACCCTTACACTGTGCCAGAGCAGGCAAGATTTGGCTCCATCAGTCAGCCTGGTGGATCTAGAGTGCCCTTCCCATCTTGACCGCCTTCTCACTTGTGGGTGTCCTGGAGCTGGCTGGATGTGGAATTGGCTTGAGAGACAGCTGGGGTCTCTGGAAAAAAAAAAAAAAAAAAAAAAAAAAGGTCTGGGTGGCAGGAAAGCAGCATTTCTAATGTTGTGTTGAGGCAGTGTTTGCATGAAGCTGGTAGCATGGAGACTAGGAGTTGGCCTGTGAGCAATCCTTTGCCATTTGGTCTTACCCAAGACCTTGTGGACTGAGCTCTTTCAGAACCGGAATGGTCGGGAGAGATAAATCACATGTGTGAGTCCTAGCAGTCAACATCCCTGTCTGCTTTTCCTTCCAGGAGCTGTGCAAAAAACTTCATGCCAAGATAGAGTCAGTGGATGAGGAGAGGTATGACACAGAGGTGAAGCTACAGAAGACTAGCAAGGAGGTGAGTTTCCTCTGGAGCCATCCCTCAGGGAAATCTCCAGCCCATCCTTTGTGCCTTCCTGTGCTACTTGGGTCTGTCTCACAAAACCCATGCCCTGCTCTCTCTGTGCCCCCCAATTTTGTCCCCCTGAAGCTGGAAGACTTGAGCCAGAAGCTCTTTGACCTGCGGGGCAAGTTCAAGAGGCCACCCCTGCGTAGGGTACGCATGTCCGCTGATGCAATGCTGCGGGCCCTGCTGGGCTCCAAGCACAAGGTCTGCATGGACCTCCGAGCCAACCTGAAGCAAGTCAAGAAGGAGGACACTGAGAAGGTACGCCTTCCCTCTCCCCTGTCCCTGTACTGGCATTGGCCTCCATTTTTTAGGCCTCATGCCTCCCTCTGTGATAGACAGAGTTGAGGATGAGACTTCCCCTGTAATGTTCTTCCTGCTCAATCTTGACTTCTCTGGCACCTATGATGTTGAAAAAGGAGGGTGCAGCCCCAAAAGATGTACAGCATGAGTGGAATTGCATTCCTCTAGCTGACATGAGGTTTTTCATGGGTGGGTGGGTGAAAGGGTGGGTGGGTTCTCAACTGGGGGAACACTGCTTGCACCCATGTGCCCATCCCTTCCCCAGGAGAAGGATCTCCGTGATGTCGGTGACTGGAGGAAGAACATCGAGGAGAAGTCTGGCATGGAGGGCAGGAAGAAGATGTTTGAAGCTGGCGAGTCCTAAGCACCTGCCTCTCCACACCTGTCCTCCACTCCCTCCTGTCCCCGCCGCCCCCCTGTGTTCAAGGGCACCGACTGGGTGCTGTTTCTCTCTGTTTTTGCGAAAAGCTGCATCCTGGCAGCAGCAGTGTAAATAAAGCTTTGGCGGGAGAGGCGGGTGTTGCCTGCCTGGGGTGCCAGACCCCGACCTGTGCCATGGTGCCAGCAGGGTCTGCGTCCACCATGGGGGTCCTTGTGGGGGTGGGGAGGCTCTGGCAGGGGCTGTACTTTGTGGATGGGAATAAGGGACCTCTCTGGTATCCCTCTGAAGCTGGGGATGCTCATCCCCCTTGTTGCTGGGAGAAAAGGGTGAGTCTGTGCCACCATGCTCCACCAACATCCTCCCACTAGATTGTCTCTTCGCCACCAGTGAAGGACATGCCCAGGAGCTGGTCGTACAAAGAAAAGAGTCCATGCCCCAGAAAGTGTTGCAGAACCTCCAGCCATAGTGGCAACAGCAGGAAGCCATGGAGAAGGAGCAGAGCTGGGGAGGGCAGTGAGGGATGACTGCTGCAGGGCAGAAGCAGATCCCGGCTCCAGTGGGCTTTGAGAGGTGTGAAGTCAGGATAAGCTTGACAGCTCCAATGCGGCAGTACCCTGGTACCCTGTGCACTGTTAGGATGCTGTGATATAGAGGTGCTGGCTGTCTCCAGAGTGGCATGGGCAGCTGGGGGAGCAGCAGGTCACCCTTCTTTCTGCCATGGTAGGGATGTCTGTGTCCCCTGCTTTCCCTTTGCGTTGCCCACTTTCTGATTTCAAGCTGCCAGCAGAGGCAAAACCTTGAAATAATACCAATGGTTTAAAAAAACAAACAACAGAAGCTCCAGATAGCCTTCCTTCTGCCCCTCTCCCATCCCCCCAAAACCTCAGCTTATGAAGTTTCCGGCACAGCTTACTTCTGCCGAGCACAGGAAAAGTGAAACAGCGTCTGCACCCTTGTGCCGGAGCCATCTGTGGGGCTGTCGTCCTGCCCAGGGGAGAAGATGTCAGACTCAGAGGGGTGCCAGGAGGGTGCGGAAGGTGTCAACCAAGTGGGAGATGAATCCCTCGGGGAGAGCGAGAGGTGAGGCCTGGGGATTGGGTACCTCAATGCCAAAGCTGCCTTTCAGTCCCAGGAAACTGGGAGGCTGGGAAACTGGGAGGGGTGATGGTGGGAAAGATGCATGGCAAAACGATGATTGAGGCTGAAATGGGTCAGGTGCTCTAGCAGGCTTTCGACAAGCTCCTCCAGCTAGGGAGAGACTTAGGCTTCCTAAGAGTCTTATCTCCTTTGAACTTAAAAGCCTTTGGAAGGGGGTTTGATCAAGTTGGGAACCATGGATCCAGCAGCAGGCAAGCTCAGCAAGGGGTCTGGCAACCTGGACCTGCTCTGCAGGGTGGAGATCAGCTACCTCCTCTCCTTGCAGCAAATGCTGGGCACATCTGGTTTCTTGCTGTCTCCCCTGTGCCTCTAGCTGTATTAACTTAGTGATGTTTCAACCTAGTTGCTGTAAGGTTATAGATCTTCCTGTGTCTCTGATCTGCTTTGTTGTTTTATCCAGCAGAGATTGTAAAATTTGGGGTCTGTTTGCTCCAACACAGACAGCTTTCCATGGTGGTTACAAGGAGACAGACTACTAGTAGAGACCACATCTGTCTGTGGTGGGAGGCAGAGAGAGATAAGCTTGGTGAGGTGTATTACCCAGAAGTATTCAGATTTGGACTGCATGCAGGCTGAGCAGCCAGGGAGCTTGGGGGGTTGCCTGATTTTTCACCTCCAGCTTCAAAGCTTGCATTAGCATTTCTCCCCAAGGCTTCTGAAAGCCAGCACAGTTAATGTTGATATGCAAAAAACAAACCCCCTTGAGTGACAATAAGAGGAGAAAGGTGTGTCATCTCCTGTCACTAACGGTTGCAAGTAAGTGTTTTGGCTGACACCTGACAGCAATTAGCCTTGGCTGAAGATTTGACTGGAAGCTTCAAAAGGTGCTGGAAGGTTCTGTGCATGAGTCTCTGCTGAAACAAAAGAGAAGTGCTGGCTGCTGGGGGAGCCCAGGAGTTTCTCAGTGTGATCTATGGGATTTCCAGCATCCTTTCAGCCTGGCCATGTGTCTGCTGCAGGCTCAGCTCACCTTGGAGGAGCAAGGAGCAAATGCTGGGGGCTGCCCAAAGCAACTTTACTTTCCTACTTCCCTCTTGCTGTGGTGGGTGCAGATATCTCAACAGAGCCAGAGTAAGGCAGTGGGGGCTACTGGTGAGGCAGGGCTGGCTTCTTCCCTTCTCTGTTTCCTGTGGAGTTTCAGCTAAATAAGAGGCTGCCTGGAGGGTCCTGTTCTGTTCCACCCTTGCCACCTTTAGAGACTTACTTCAAAAGTGTGTATATGAATACTGATGGTAGGGTAGTACCTCACTTCATTTCCAAACTGTATTTTTGAATTTTAATGAAATATGAAACTTGATGGAAAAGAAATAGTGAACAAAAGTAACTTCCTTTTTGTTTTTAAAATATGGAGAATTACTTTCCCTCCCTACTTGTGTAACAGTTTCATGTGCATCTCTAAACATCCTCCTTTTACTTTTTCCATTTAAACCCTAGCTAGACTTTAGTGAGTTTATGTTTCTAAAATGGAAGAAGGAAGTGTTTACTATTTGGGGGTACCTTTTCTCACACTGTGGCTAGCTCAGCTCTCTAATCTCTCATTGAAGACAAAGCTCTTTCAAGATGACTCCTGTATGGATGGAATCAGGACAGTGCTCCTAAGAAGCTTAAGGTGCGCTGGGGATGTCAGCAGTGAGTCTTGAGGTGGAGCTGCCAGGAAAGTAAATCCCAAGGCTACCTGGTGTAAAAACACAGCAAGGAGATATGGGGAAAAAAGAGGGACTGGGTTTGCTTAAAAATGAACCTTATCTATTTAACTGTGCCTAGTATATATATAAAAGAAGAGAAGACTTGCATTAGAAAATGTCCTAGAAATCCTAATTTGGACAGAGCTTACTCAGTTACCCCATAATGGGGACATGCTGGCGAAGTCTTGCTGATGCCAGCAAGACACAACTGAAACTGAGCTGATGTTATGGTCTTTTCCACGGCATTGCTATATAGGAAACCACTGCAGTGTAAGCCTGATGTGGAGCATACCCAAAAGAAGTAAGAAGTTGGGGTGGACTCTGGGGAGGTAGCTGCATGGGTTGTCCTGCCCTGATAGGACAACACAGTGCAGGATGAAGGAGCCAACCCTCCTGCCTTGATGGTGGGAGGCTGGGAGCCCGAGGTGTGAGGGGAGCCTGCCTTACACCAGGGATAGATAAACCAATGTGTATCGGGTCTATTATTCAGAGCACTCTCTACAGAACTCTGGAAGCCCCTGACCTTTGTTACTATACTCATGGCTTGGGCTGTGTTGGACATTTGCGCCTGAGGAGGAGCATGGCTCACAAGGCAGGTTTCTCTCAACTGTAGAGTCTGAGGTGAGAGACTGGTTTCTCCCCAAGTCCCCCATTTCCTTCCTTCTGGGTCTTTCCACCCCATGAGCTGTGGGGAACTCTTGACAGCCCATGTATGGTCACTGCCTGGGGAGAGACTCTGCTGTGCTAGCAAGCCCCAGGCTTTTCTTTGCTGTGTCTATCCCCAGCTGTCTTGAATTCTCCAGATCCTTAGAGGAGTCTCGAGGGCCCTTGCTAGGATGACTGCTGTTGCTAAGTATACCCATGGTTGGAAGGAGGTCGTTTGGGAAAACTGATATGTGGAGAGTCTTTGGACACCTCGGCACACCAGATTCCTTGGGGGAGGGATGGAGGGATGGTTGTTCCCTGCTCGGCATTAGCTGGTCACAGTTTGACCCAGCTGGGCTCATTAAAGTGGAAAAATAGTAGGGAAATGAAGAGGGGAGGGCCAGATGGATAATTTAATGAAGTAGGCAATACTTTAGCATTTCCAAATTGGATATAGGTGCCCTGGCAGCAGCATTAAGGATAAGGAACTGTCTCTAATTATAGGGAGGTATCAGGTGCCTTCATTGCCCCTTTCTCCTTGCAAAAAAAAAGAAACAAAAAACCAAACAAAAAACCAAACTCAAACCTAAAAAGAACCTGCTGCCTTGCCTTGAGCTTAGTTTGCAATGTAAAGCTATGGCTTTGGAGCTATGTGTTAAAATAGGGGATTGCCCAGCAGCTTTTATTTGAATTTTACTTTTTTTAAACCACAGAAGACTCTCTGCGGGCTGGAGGGCTGGCTGTTTTAAAATTCTTGGGGTGATGTCTGGCTCTGAAGCCTGTGGGAATGCCTTTGCCCCTGGATTTTGGAGAGACTTGGCTGTGAGGAAGGCTGAGCTGGCTGTCCCAGGGACACTCCTGGAGTCTGCTAAGAGGATGCTTTGCCAGACCAGCATTGCTGGGGTAGGGAGTAGAAGACCTTCTGGTGGTTGAAGTGGCTCCTGCTCCTCTGGAGGAAAGAGGGCAGAGGCACAGCCCAGCCTGCCCCGCTGGGGTGCTCAACCCTCTGGTTATGGGGTCCCTAGCTATCCCCTGGCTGCACCCCACGAGGGGGCGAGCTCTGCTTGGCTTGATTTGTCTGACAATACTGATAACTCTAGAGCAATGAGGAAAGTATCCAAATACAGTCTTTGGGGTCTAGCAGGGCTTTACCACTTGCATGGAGGAGACAGGCAACTCTCAGGATGGAAATGTCCCCAAGAGAGCTGCTGTCAGGGGATATAATTGCACTTTGGGACAGGATGGTGTCTTGGGCTTGGGATGCAGAGTGGGGACAGCTCAGGGTCTGTTTGCAGCTATGCTGATTATGGAGGTTAAGCCTCATTGCCTTTTCCAGATTTGCTGTGGCTGAAACAGGATGGGTGCTGCTCCATGGGCATGACTGAGTTAAGCCTAGAGATGTTCAAGGTGCATGGAGGGATGGTTTGGGAAGGAGGGAGGAAAGAGGGAGTTTCTTTCCCACCCCCTCGGTCTGGGCATCCTTCCTGGACATGTGGGGGTTTTTTACAGTGTGCTGCTTCTGAGGGTTTCAGGTCTTACCCAAAATCTGAATGCTCTTTTTCTAGCAGTAACTGAAAGAGTTGGGTCCATGGCAGTGAAGTGGTTAACCTCCGCATGCCCTGGGGATCGTGGGCCCCTCTACTCTGACCCCGCTAACCCAGCTCTGGCTGATGCTCTGCCTGCATCCCCTCTTCACATCCATCACCCCTGTGACTGCAGGGTCTGTGTGGCAGCTGGGTGGGTTCCTTGCTGCCTTGGTGTCCTCCCCAGAGCTGGGCTTGCTCCCAGCTAGGCACTTATCCAGTCTGTCTGCTTCCTCTATCAGGACACTGGCTTACATCTGGGTGGACCGCCTGGGCAGGAGGTGCTCTGATGCCTCATCGGTGCTGTGTTTTTGTTGTGAACAGCTTTTTCTTTGGAGAGGTGGGAGTCTTGGCCCAAAGAAAGTTGTTGCCCAGGCTCCAGGAGAGACTGATGGCTGCCAGGGACTCTTGGGACAGTAATCTGTCTCCAACCGACAGTGCAAACCTGCTGTGGTCCTTAGAGGCTCAGAGGAAATGCCACAAGGATTTGCTGCTCTCACTTCATCTTTTATGCACAGCCCTCCTAGTACAGTCTGGCTACGTGAACCTGTCTGTGAAAGGCAGAACCCGCTGACCCAGCGCAGAGGAGGGAGAGCTCTGCTCTGTCCAAGGCAACAATCAGATTGTGCAGGAGCTTTGAACCCCTATGGCTTCAGCTCAGTTTCCCTTCCAACAAGGTCCTCCTCAGGCTGAGTCTTTGGGCTCACTGAGGATGTGCTTTGGCATCCTTTGAAGCCAAATGCATGGGAAATGCATTCTCATGGTGTGGCTCCATTCTCCTCAAGCCCTTGATAAGGAGAAACTTTGAGGATGTAAATCAACAATAGGAAGACACAGAGGTGTATTTGTATGATAGGGAATCAGGGGCCTCTTTTAACCAGGCTGTGCTCTGGATTATGGCCATCTGGTATGTGGGCCAAAAATATGTCCTAGGAGGTGCTGTGCATGTTGGGAAGTCAGCTGTTCTGCATGGCATGACTGCAGCATGATCAGTACTAGAGCAGCACCTACAGTGCCTAACCAAGGTCAGGGTGTCACCCTCAGGGTGAAGAGGATGGGTTACATCTTCTGCAACCAGACAACTGCAGTTGAGATGTTTAGAAAAGGGAAGAGATGCCCTAACTGTAGGATTGGGTACCCAGAAGAGGTGGTTTCCTATTGGACGCGTGTGACATCTGCCACACTTTGGCAGGTGTCTTAGGTAACCCAAGGCATCCTCAGTGGCACTTGACACCTATATTTAGGCATCTGAGTTGCTCCCTGATTTCCCAACATCACCTAGGAAGCACAGGCCACTGTGAAGATTTGAGCTGAGCTCCCCTGAGGTTTGACTAGGTGTCTTGCAGTCCACTGCCTGTCCGAGTGCTCCACACAGGACAGTATGTCATGAATGGGTTAACCAGCCCTTCTTGGAGTCTGTGTGACTTTTCTTTGCCAATGTATCCTTCCTAACACACACCAGATGTGTGAGGCAGCCGCTGGAGTGTCTTAATCCCAGGTTTCAGCACTTGGAATTGTCTTTCTCACAGGCAGGTCTGCAGCAGCTTTCTGGGGGCTCTACTGCTATTTCTGCAATGCCTGAGCGGGGAGGCTGGCAGCCCCCATCCTCTACAGGAGAATTTGCAGCAACGCAGGATAAAATATCTTCTGTTATTTGCTGCTTTAAACAAGTCACTCCTGGGATAGGCCACTGGGGCTGGCAGCAGAGCTGATGCAGATAGCTCCACCTTGAGTCCTATGGGGTGACTGTTAAACCAAGGAGCTACTTGGGTTTGCCATATCTCAAAGGAGCAGTGGTGGTTCATATCAGCCTGGTGTGTGTCTGATAACTGTCAAGGGAATACACAGGTAAAGTGGAAAACAGGTGAGCAAACCCAGCTGGGTTTATTAAGGAAGGAAAATGGCAGTCAGTGGGCTCTCTTACTAGCTTGACTGGTGACTTGCATCCAGTTGTTTGAAAACTTGGAGCCACCTGGGAGCAACTGGTCCCAGGTGCTGGGACTGGATGCGGATGACTCTGGATGTGCAAGACTCAGTTATTTGGAGCTCAGTTCATTTGGATTTCTCCTGCTATTGCACAGATGTGTAGGCCCAAATGCTCCTGCTAGTGTACCTCAGCATCATCCCACTGTCTAGTGCAAAGCTGTGACAGTTTGCATCAGCCAAAGGTCTTTGGTTCTTTCGCTTACATGCTCATTTTGAAAATAGATCCTTTGCTGGGGATTAACTTTGCATTCCCAAGAAGCCTCTCTCCCAGCTCTAGGTATCTGTTGCTTGCTGCAGCTAAATAGACAGTATGTGCAATGCCTTTTATCAAGCCCTTGCCAGGCAGTTTGGAAAATATGATCTCTTCTTCTGTGCTTGTGCATGCATGTGATTTTCTGCTGCAAAAGCAGTTTCCTTTCCAGTGAAAGCTTGCTCTGGAGCCATTATCATTGACAAATCCTGAACTATTGACAGACCCCAAACAATCACCACTGCCAGCTGTTTGCAAGGGGCAAAGTTCTCCTCCAGTAAAAGTGATGGCAACAATTATATCCTCTTAAAATAAGTGCCTCCTTGCAGTTGCCATTTAGGTTCATGTAACAGGAGCTGTCTGAACTGAGCTGTCCTCAAAGGCAGACTAATGTACTATGCAGGCTGTGTACCCCTCTCTGGTGAGGCTTTTCCTTCCTTGGAAGGAAGCATTTATCTCCTGCTTCTGCATTCCAGGTGCCATCTTCCTGCATATAGCCTTAGACACCCCTTGTTCAGAAAGGCTCATCTTAACTCCTGGGCTTCACTTTGGAGCTTTAATGACTCTCCTCCCCCTTGATGGAGGCATATGTTGGTCTTCAGGCTCTTTGGATACATGATGGTACTTTTGCCTGCTCTTTCACAACAGCTCCCCCCTTTTGCCCAGCTCGGTGAGGGAGTCATGGGTGGAGGGAGGCAAGCTGAGATTAGGTGCCTTTCCCCAGGACAAGGCGCAGCTTGAAGTGAAGGCACAGTTTGGAAGCAGGAACTGTCAGATGATGCTTGGATGTTCCTTCTTATCCATTAGTCTACCTTGACCCCAGCTGGAATAATCAGCCCAGCAGTGTGAGGCAGGGATTAATCATTGCTAAAACCGCTTATGTGGCACAATGCAGTGCTGCATGAGCATCTTGAGCCAGCTGCAGCTGAGCTAATAAGTTTATATCGGGCAGAAGCTGTATTTCACTTCTTGAAATCTGTGCTGTGCTGGTCAGCTGAGCAACATGGCTTGGGCACAGGGCTTGACTCACACAGCAGTACTATCCTACAAACCTATCAATTAAATGTTTTGCAGGGCTTTGGGTGATACTTAAACACATCGCACAGGTGACACCTGGTGAAAGAAGATGGTGCCTCTATTACAGGTTGCTAAACATGGGAGATGTCTGAAGGTGTCTTCAGCTGCCCAGTGTCCATTTAATTCACATAGCCAAAGCAAAGGCTATTTTATTTTAAATGGACATTCAAAGTTCAAATTCATTCAGCAGCTTTCTAAACCTCACTGAGAGAAGCCTAATGACAAGTCAAATGTGATGCTGCATGAAGACCTTTTTCAGACATTTCTTACAGTGTCTGATGGTAGGGGGACAACTTCTTGGCAGCAGTTGCCTGTGGCTTATTCATTCTGGCTGGAGTC
This sequence comes from Jacana jacana, assembly GCA_013400555.1. Taxonomy (NCBI): domain Eukaryota; kingdom Metazoa; phylum Chordata; class Aves; order Charadriiformes; family Jacanidae; genus Jacana; species Jacana jacana. The sequence continues at coordinate 11,397 of VZTM01034072.1, read as the reverse complement.
CTTTGTCCTGCTTCTTGGCCCTGGGGTGGAGATGGATCCCAAAGAAATGGAGCCAGTCTCCTCAGGGCCAACAGTTCTCTTCTTGTCCTTTAATGACCCTCCTGCGTGGGCTGGGAGTGTCTTATCTGCAGCCATTGTTTTGTCTTCCTGTCTCTTTCCCAATGGCTTTGTTGATTTAACCTAAAATATAGATATGGTGCTTGCTGCAGTAACCATGTTGGCTTGGAGTGCTCAGCTTGACCCTGGTCTGTACAACCCTGGTTGTAGCTGACTCAGTGGCTAAGGGGTTATCTGCCCCTGTTTGCACATCACCTAGTGCAACAGGGGCTCTGATCTCTTTTAACCATGCTGGCCTGCCTGGTTAATGCTGACACCACCTCTCTTTGTTTCCCTCCCCCCTTTTTAAATCCAGCTTCCAGATGTTCCTTTTGGTTCCTTCTCCCTTGGTTCCCTCATCCTTTGTTCTTGTTTGCATCACCCCTGGAGTAAAAACATCCTCTCTTACAAGGCTTCAGGCTTGCATCTCCCCTCTCACTGGGAGGTGAAATGAACTTTGGGGATTTTAGGTTTATGGATGCACCCATTAGGTGCCCCCAGGGAAAGTCTCTCCTCTGTTCTGCATGAGGGTGAGGGGTAGCAGTGGCGTAGAGGAAGAGGGATGCTGCTGGCTTCCTCTCCCTCTCATTTCTGCCTCTTTGGATGTCATAGGAAGAAAGTCATCACTGATCCTGAGCCAAGTACTTCAGAGTTAGTATGACACGGTGTTTGTTGACTTTCTGGACCCAGCTCACAATTATACATGTGCTTTATGGTGCTCCTCTGAGTGTGTGGGACAGGCAAAAGCTTTGAGCCAAGACCTACAGCTCCCGCCTACAGCACCCCCTCCCTGAGCACCCATGGTGCTACGTGTTGCCTTGGGAATGTCCCCCCCTGACTCACGGCCAGGGCAGAGGAAGGCATGGCGGGGAGCAGCACTGGGACTGGACTCCTTCCCCTGCACCCTGAGCTCGTTGTACTGACAAAATGCTCTGCCCTCCTGACAGCACACTCCTGGAGCTTGTAATGAGCTGTTCCTGTGTGAAGGAGACAACGTGTTGCTTTTGGCTGCTACATGACCTGTTTCCTTGGGATTATCTCTGACTGCCTGTTATGGGCTCTGTATTTGGCTGCTCAAAATTGAGCACTGGCAGAGTAAAATGGGCTGAACTAACTGGGAATTAGGGATGAAGGTGAGATGGGCAAATCCTATCCATCAGGTTAATGCTTAAAACACACCATCTACACAGATGAGGGCCCAGCTGGGGTGCCCCTCTTGCTGAGCTAGGGCTCCCAGGGGGCTGGGCTAGTGTTCATGTCTGCCAGGCTGGTTTCAAAGTGGGGGTTGCACATGCATGGTGAACAGAGGTTGGGAGGTTGGGGAGGTGTCAAGATAGGGAGGGAGGTCTGGGATAGTGGAGGGAAGGATATGTTGCGTAGAAGTCAAAACAGAGAGACCCCCATCTACTCCATTGTCTTAGGAGAGCTGCTGGTAGCAGTGCAGGGGCTCTGGCTGAGACAAGAGTCCTTAGTCCTTGACGAAGAGGTGAAGCTGTTCCTGCAAGGACATTGTCACTGGGTGAGATCCCACCACTGACATGCAGACTTGGACTTCTGGAAACCAGGCTGGCAGCTAATGGCACCCATAAAGGACTGGCCCTTGAAGCGACTGTACATCAGGGCTTATGCTGACAGTGCTTTGCATCCCAACAATATTGGAGAAAATTACTTGGGCTGCATTTCTTTGCTAGCAGGACTAGAGTCTTTTTCTTTTTGTTTCTTTTCTTCCTAGACCATATGTGTTAGCCTCCAACTGATTTTGCAACTAGTCCTACATAGCACAGTGATTGTGTAATTAACGGGAACTGGTGCGGCCCTATCTCTCTGGGATTCCCGCCCTCCTTCCTGCAGCAGTGGAGCCAGACTCTCTCCCTCCTGGTGTCTCACCTTCTCTGCTTGCCCTGCTGCTAGGAAGAACTCTGGAAAGCTCTCTGGTGTCCTGCAGCATGTTTCTGGGTGCTTTGGGCACCTCTGCTCCTGCAGCAGGGTGTGGGTTTGCTGCATGGATTTATGGTGGTTCTTCTAGCTTAAACTGTGCCAAAAAAATAACAGATTTTTTTTTTGTTTTTCTTCCTGTGTCCACTGTACTCCTACCCGCTTCCTGGTGGGACCAAGAGGTTTGTTTCTGTGAAAGGATACAAGCAGCTGTGGGACTGATGCTGACCTTACTGTTCTTGGATACATGGTGTGAGTCAGACTGATGCACCTGGGCTCGGCAGCAAGCAAGGCAGGAGAAGGGACAGAAGGAGCCTCTGTTCTGCAGAGTGATGGTGTGGGATTTCTCCAGCACTGCTCTTTCTCTGTGGTCCCTTAGGCCCAGCCTTTGTGTTTTTGAATAGTGGGTTTAAATGCTCTCTGCCTCATGGGGAGGGAATACTAACCCTGTCAATGTGTCAACTGAGGATGCACAGTTTCCTCCTTGCAAACTGAGAGTTTAGAAAGAGAGTCCTGCAGTCCTGCTCTGCTCTCTTCTCACTGTGATCCTGCAGAACCCTTCTGATGCTGGAGGAAGGATAAGTTTTCTTGTTGTATCTGCCTTCTGTCTTTAAGATGAAAGACAGGGAGATGGGGAGGAAACCTTCTTCAGAAGTTGAGTAGAACAGCCACCTGGTGAAGGTAGGGAGATTTTCCACCTGGAGTTTAATACTGGGAATTTCTCTCCCCAGAAGCAATGCAGAGCTCAGTCTGTTGCGATGTAGGGACTCTTTTCCTCGCTGCTTCACTTCTGGTGTTTCCAAATTATCTTAGCACCTTAGATGAGTGAAAACTAATGTTGCAGCCTTTCTCTGGCCCTGGATTTCATCACCCAGCAGGGGTTTTATCCACCCCATTCTTTGAAGGCTCCTGTCATTGAGACGTAGTCCATCTTGGTCTTGGGGTGGAAGTCTGCCAAGTGCTTGCAAGGGGAGGAGCTCACACTGGCATCTTCCAGGAGAACAAACTGTCAAGGCAAGGCTCTCTCATTGAGGGGATTAACAGCTTCTTTATACAGAGTATCTTTCCTTCAGTAGGTAGTGGTGTGCCACTCCTGCCCTCATCTCTTCCCTTCCCCACACCCAGCAAGCCCCTGTCTTCTCCTGGAGACAGCAGCTGCATTCCTCCCTGCCCCTCCTCAGCTCCCTGCGGATCGTCTGGCATCTCTGCCTGAAATAAGAGTGCTGCTGTGACTTCATTCAGCCCCCAGTTGTTGCTGGCCCATAGCTGTGTCTCTCTGCTGGGGCTCCTCCGTCTTGCATCCTTGGCGTGCTCGGACCACTGGAGTCACTGACAGGTCTGGACTGATTCTCTCAAGAAAGAAAACCCTGTGGGTGCATACTTAATTTCAACTTTGTGGGCAATTGTGATGAAGTCAATAGGAGTGTTCACGAGCTTAAACCTAATTACTCCTGTAAGTACTTGCAGGGCTGGGACAGGCTCTTTTTGAGCAATCAAGACCTTTTGTGGTGGATTTCTTGCATCTTCTCATCAAATTTAGAAAGAAAAAAATGCAGTCTGACGACATCTGAGAAGTCCACAAACTGAGGCCAGCATCAATGTCTGGGCTTAGTGGTTTTTCTGTTGATCCTGATCACCTAGGGGATGTTTAGTAAATATCTGCAGAAAAAAATAAAATGTTTTGAAATGAAGAGGCAGTGGGAGGAGGGCAGGCACTTCCCTCTGATATGGCTTTAATGCACTTCCTTTTTATTGAGATTTCTGTGTGCGTTTCATGGGCAACTTCCTTATGTCATCTTACCAGGTGGCAAGAAATACTTCTGCAGAAGTGATTGAAAGGAAATGTGTAAATGAGATGAGGGACTGAAAGCAGAAGGATGGTGCAGGTCTTGGTAGGGTGGTCCCATCATAACTCCTCACGTATAGCAGAAGATCTCTTCCCCAAGAAAGGCACACGTGGACCAGGAGATGAAAAATTAGGGGGAAAATACTTTTTTTGTGTGTGTGTGGGTTTGGTTGTTTTTCCCCCAAGACTGCTCCCATGGTAGCATGAAGAGTACTCATCTGAATGCATGGCAGATGGGCATTCTGTTTTAGCAGGTGGCAATGCTATTAGCCCTTCATCAAACACTCATGCATTTCTTTAATCTGAAATATCAGTTTTGGTTGGAGGCAAGCCAGTTTTTTTTTTTGCTCTTGTCCAATTTGATGGCTGGGGAAACTGAGGCACGGGAGAGTTGGTCACTAGAGCAAGTTGGGGGAAGGTTTGAGAGCAGAAGCGGGCTGTGTACCGCTTGTCTGGCTGGGGCTGCAGCCCTGTGGCTTCTCCCAGAACCCAGCTGCTACCTCCATCCCAGGAGAACATTTTTCTCTGGCGCGTCGCTTCCCAACACAAAGCCCCTCTCACATTAATCTGGCTCTTGGTTCACCTCTGTGCGTTCGGGGATCGTTTGGAGATGAGCCTTTTGCAGAAGACCTCTGCTGTGAATGGCCAGGAGTGATTTACAGCCCGCTGAGCGCACGTTTCCAACCTGGGTTTCTGCTCCCAAGTTTCTTTGTGTAATCACGAAAGCAGTGGTAAAGGTAGGATAATAAAAAAAGGGATATAGAGGGCAAGGATTGAATAAGGGAAGGAGGAGGGGGCTGGAGAAGATGAAGGAGGGAGAGAAGAGGGTTAAAGCAGAGGAGGGTGAGGGAGAAGCCCCCCCTGATTGGGGAGCGCCGAGCTTTGTGCTGCCGGACCCACCGCCGGCTGCGCTCCCAGAGATTCTCCCGTGACACTTCCACGAGGCGGAGGTGGTGGAGGAGGAGGAGGTAGAGGTGGAGGAGACAAGCCGGGGGTGTGGAGCAAGGGGGGGCTAACAGAAACAAAAGGAAACCAGCTGCAGAACTTCCTGAAGGCGGAGAGGGGGGACGCGGGAGCGCGCAGCGCCGGGCGGGCAGCTGCCTGCGGCGCTGGGGAAGGGGGCGGCAGCCGGGACCCTGCTCGCCACTCAGCACTGGCCACCATGACCAGCGCGATCCTGAGGAGGAACTCCAGCAAGCAGGGCCTGCAGAATCTCATCAGGTGAGAGCCCACCTGCCCGTTGGGGCGGGGGGAGAGCCGGCTCCAGCTGGATGCTGCCCTCAGGGGCGCGCCTCTGCCCGCGGGTCGAGGGTGGGGGGTACCGGGGGGTGGAAGAAAGGAAATTTATTCCGGATCGACCGTCTTCGTGTCCCTTTAAATCGGCTGAATTTCTTCCTCACCCCGGTTTTCCAGCAGACACGATGCATTGGGAGGAAGGAAAATAGATACTCCCTCCCTCCTCCCCAAAAGCAATATGAGAAAAGCAGATTTGAACTTACTGATGGCTTTTCCAGGAGCACACAACTGAAATAACTGAGCACAACTGTACTGTGACACTCACCTGAGCCAGCTGATTTCCCTCCCCTCTCTGTGCAAGGGATGTCTCAGTATGTGTCTTTTTGTCCCCTGAGCGCTGAAGGCTTCTGCCTAGAAAGAGCATTTTTTCCCATAGCAAATGTACTCTTAGCATGCTGTGATGTGCATTTTCAATTCAGAGATCTGCAAAGGGCCAGATCTTCCCAGGGCTGCAAGCCGACATCGCTCTTTTGATTTAATTAATTGCAATAGAGCTTTGAACCTTTCTCTTGGTGTATAATTGCCAGGGCAGGAAGGTGGATGGTTCAGTTGGGTTTATTCCCGTTTGTCAGCCGGAGCTGAGCCAGGGAGGACGGCTACATTGTCTGCTGGCGCTGGGATTCCCTTCCATGTGGTCACTCTGTTTTTCCCTGAGGGCTAGGAATATCGCTTTTCAGTTGGGGGCTGGAAATGCTGCTCTCCTCCACGGGTCTCGGGGACTCCTCTGGCTGCTGATGCTGGGACAGCTTATTCTGTGCCATGCTGATGGCTCTGAACAGCCAGAGGAGACTTTATATTTAACTGAGCAGCTGGATGGGTAAGAGGTGGAATCAGGGAGTGCTGGACTCGCATCCCGCGTCTCGGGCACCAGCTTCCATGTGCTGGCTGGTGCCTGCTGTTTTCCAGATGGGATGTTGAAGTTTTCAAGGTGGGGTTTATTTGGACAGGTGCTTTCCAGTCAGGTTGGGATTTCCCCAGCTGGTAATGCAGCCTCTAAACCTCATCCCTTGAATGAGTTTTTTGCCTTGGAAGGGAAACTGCCTTGTACAGCTATCCAGTCTCTCCCATCTTCTCCTGAGGCATGTTCTAGACTAAGGGCAGTTGGCAGAAAAGCAGCCACTGGTTGTATGGACCCTTGGGATGGCAAGCGGGCAGGAGAAGCCAATTCCTCCCTGTTCATCTCCTGTTTGGCCCATTGCATTCTTACCCTGGTCTGACACAGAGGCACTAGGATCTTGGTTACAGAGACCTGTTTCAGAACAGGGCTTGGCCAGGAGCTCACAAGGGGTATGGAAACCTCTGTGTGGGTGTGCAGTGGGCAAGAATGGGCTCAGGTTTGGGTTCAGCTGGTACTGTGGGAGGCCAGGCTAATTAACTGGGGTGGCAATCACCTGTGCACAGTTGCGTGGCAACTTATTTTGCAGGATGGGAGGAGGAGAGACATATGGAGGAAGGAGGAGACGTATGTGCCTCATAAACAGAAAAAGGGTATCCAAAGAGCTGTCCTTAATGGTATCTCTGAGTTCTTCCTGCTGTGGATGGGGACTTTTGGTGCCTTAGTGACTCACAGGGGCTTTTACCAGAGGAATGCTGGGACGACATTTGGCCTGCACCGGGTTATTACCTTAATCTGGCTGCTGAGGTTTGCCTTTGTGGCTGTGTTTTCCAGTCTTGTTTACAGATGAGGAGGGAAGTGGGGTGTGAAGAAGATATGTGAGGGATTTCACCCATGGTTTACACCCAAATAACCCTGCTAATTGTCACAGGAATCAAGAGGCAGGATCTGCTCCATTCACAGCACAGCCTGTTTTGCCATTGTATTGTCTCCCAGAGCAGTTTCCCCCCTAAGCTGGGCCATGGGACTGGCTCTGCAAGTCCTGTCAGCCTGGGTACAGGCACAAGCTCCTTCAGACAGTGAATGGCTTGAGGCTCCTGGCTTGAAGATATATTGCTGTCAAGATTGCTGTGCTCTGCTTTTATCTGTCCCAAAGTGATTGCAGGCAGAGTGGTTACACGGTGTAGGTCCTAGGTTCTTCTCATGTGCCCGCCTGTATCGATAACCTGGGGCACAAGAGTGAAAATGGCTGCTCAGAGGCATATTTGTGGGTACCTGGGATTTCATTGTGATGCCAAGATTTACCTGGCCATTTCTGCTGCAGAGCATCAGCAGGAATTACCTTCTCTAAGCATCACTCAGTCATGGTAGCTGCTTGCCAAACTGTCCTACAGCTGGGTTAAGGGCTTCTAAGCTGGAAAGTAAGGTCTTGTGGATTTGAAGATCTGAATCCCAATGCTTAAGCATCCGGCCTTGTGCTTGAAACAAAATCCCAGCATTTCAGATGAAGCTGTCTGTACCCATGTGCAAAGCAGGAGTGCTTGACAGCCATCACCCGAACATCAGTCCCAGAAGCCAAGTTTGCATGAAATGGCTTTTCCATGGACTGTGCTGACAGGTTTAGTGCATGCCAAGTTTTGGGATGGGCTGTCATGCTTGAGAGCAGTGGGCTGTGTCAGAGCCACCACAGGCTGAAGCACTGGGTCAGCACCCTGGGATGAACCTGGAGGTGGGTTGGAAAGATGAGCCCTCCTCGTTCCTTATGGGCTGAGCGGCTTTGCAGGAGTGTGCCATTTACATATCATGGAAACACGGAGTTGTCAGAGTTGGAAGGGACCTCTGGAGATCATCTAGTCCAATTCTCCTGCTAAAGCAGGATTGCCTAGAGTGCATTACTCAGGACTTCATCCAGGCTGGTCTTGAAAATCTCCAGGGAAGAGGACTACAGCCTCCCTGGGCAGCCTGTTCCAGTGCTCTGTTACCTTCACCGTAAAGAGTTTTTTTCTCATCTTTGAATGGAACTTAAAGGTTGGAAGCTGAAAAGAGCCCAGGGTTATGCCTTTGATCCAGAGCACGAGTGGCTGAGTAATTCCCTGGGAAAGGCATAGGGAAGAATGAGCAATTGCAGGGTTATTTACCTCCCTTCCTTTGCCCTGCTGCCCTGGCACTCCCCTCATCCATCCAGCATAGTCTCTCTATCAGAATATCCCTGGGGAAAGATTTCTCCCTTTGTAGCATGTTAACAGTGGTGATCCCTCCTCACACACCCACAAGACACTGCATTTTTTTCAAGTCCTCTCCAAACACAAGCAGCTTTATCTTGTTATCATGGTCTATTTTTCTTTATCCTTCTAATGAATTCCTATAAATAAGATAGGGATCCAGTGCCTGTCACGTTGGTTCATTCAGTTTGTTATCTGCTCCTGCTGGAATTTTACTGTCTCTCTATTTATTGAGCCTTGAGTGTTTCACAAAAGAATATGGCTGATTAATTAACCCAGAAATCAGCCTCTCTGTAAATCAGCTGTGCCGCTCCTCAAAACTGTATTATTTGGCCTTTCGATTGACACCGCACCCATTAAGTGCCATGGTGGCTTGCTGTGGTCACCTCCCCGTAGCTGGGCTGTTGGTGCCTGCTTGGGGTATGCAGCTGCGGGGTGAAGTGCAAGCACGGAAGGATGTGCGCTACAAGAGCTGCTGCTCTCATATCAGCTGGTTTTGTTTTTATCCAACATGTGGGTGAATCCTGGGTGACATTAGGAAGTGAGCTATGATCTGTTCTTGGGGAGAAAGGACAGATTTCTTGCATGCTGCTTACATGCTTCCTAGCACAATGGGGGACCTGGCCCAGAACAGGGGCTCCAAAGCATGGCTGCTGCACAGGCAACAAATAAACGAGTATCTATAATTATATGTCTTTGCAATGCCATAGACTCTGAAGTGCAAATAATGCTGTGGGGAAAGGGGACTGAATCTCGAGGATGAAATAGCTAATTTTCAATCAGAAAATTAGATAAAGCTAATTATTTCTCTCTCTAGGATGGGACTTTTGTTTCTTTATCTTCTGTGGAGTCATTAACATTGGGAAGCCAAACTGTGAGATCTAAAATTACGCTTGCACGCCTTATTATTTTGGCCCACTGTATGATGAGATGCTTTCCCCTTTTAGCTGATGCCACTTCTCATGGCCCTGGTACCTGCAAAGTGGCTGCACAGCTCCTTTCTCCCTGAAACATGCTGCTGCATTGTTGGGCAATGCCCTGGCAATGCTTGGAGTCCCCCAGTACTAGAGGTCCCTTTAAAATTCTCCTGAATCCTTGAATTTTGGTGTATGAGTGTAATATTTAGTTTGATGGGGATGCGGGGGCTCTGACCACCTCTGTGGGATGCCTTCCTTTCCGCCTGTGTGTGATGTTTCTTGGAGCTTGCCAGGATGTGTCTCAGCAGGGAAGATGCTACTCCGGTATTTCTGTCTTGACCTCCTGAGCGCTGAGCTGGGAACAAGAAGCTTGAAGTGCCTGGGAGGGTTGCATCGCGCTTTGAAGGGGCAGGATGTTTTCTGGGGTTGGTTGATGCTAGGACATAGTCTGGCTATGGTTTGTTCCCTGGGAGGCAGTGGTTACTGCCTCCAAGGGCTATTGTAGCCCCTCTTAACTCCACTTCCCTGGGTTGTGGGTAGGTGTGGGGAGTGAGGAAAGCTTGCTGTGAAGTGGGGTGGCTCTTTAGGGGGAGGCAGGGAAAATGAATGTGCAGGAATGAGCTAGTAGCAGTGCTGCTGTGTGGAGAGAGGAGGGAAGGATGCTTGCTTGGGGACAGCAAGGGACATGGGGCCTTCACTGGTGCAATCCATATAGTTCTACGTCAACCTGTCAAAAGGAGCCTATGGTTCCTGCAGGGCTTACTCACCATGGAGCTCCTCCTCCTGAACCCTCCCTATTTTCATTTTTTTTTAATTAGTGGTCTTTTTGGGTTTTGTTTTTTGTTTTTTGTTTTTTTTTTCCATCCCTCTGTGCCAGGGCAGAGCTGATAGGCACCTTTGCAAGTCCCATGAGAGGAGACTGGATGGGAATTGAGAGGTGACCCCAGGAGAGCTCTTTGGGCTAAACTGATCCCCTGGCGGGGCATGCCTGGGGGCTTTCCGCATCCCAACGTGGCTTGACACTACCAGTTGCTTGCAGAGCTATGTCACCACATTTTGCAAGCCAGGAGGGACCCGAGACTTTGCAGCCCAGCTGAGCTGTGAGGCAGGGTAAGGGTAAGGAGCCAAGCTGGTGCATGGTAGCCACCCCATCCTTGGTTGCTTAGTGGAATGCCTGCTTTCACCACAAGAAGGGCAGCTCATCCTTCTCTCTCAAGTGCCAGCAGCTCATCCACCCTCTTTAAATACTCTGTAGATCCATTCCCAGATTTACCCAGCCCTGGGGCTTGTTTCATCAGGACCGCTCTACCTACTACTGTTTTTTCCCAGGAGCCAGCCGATGGTTTTTGTTTGCTTTTAACCCTGCTTGTCTCAGACTTCTACCTGCTCTCAAGCAGTTGGATATTTAAAGCCTGAACTTGAGCCCATGGAAATTTTGGGGAGCTGTCGTGAGCCTCTGAGCCCATCAAGACTGCAGCTGCAAGTTACCCGCATCCTCTGGTGAGGTGGAGAAGGGTCACTGCGTGTGTCTGAGCATGGTTCAGCTGGAAGGGGCACTTGCTGGGGACACTGTGGTCTTAGGCTTTGCAGCTGGGATGGTGTGTGAGAACAAATTTTCAACATCCAGACAATTTTTTTTCCCCATTGTTGGTATGACTTCACTCCTTTGATTGCATGGGAGTTGCAATCAGTATTTTGGGGCAAAAGACTGTGTTGTTTTTTTCTCAAGAAGACATGCTGCCTTAGCGCAGCAGGGACTAAGGGCTTGCTGCTAACTCCAGTTCCTGCTACAGTGCAACACATCAGCGATGGACATAAACAAAGAGAGCCTTAACTCTCCCAGGGAGTAGAGCAGCCTCCCTGCTGCCTCCTGCCCGTGCTTGGGTAGCAGACTCCCTCCTGCTGCCTGTGGCTGCAGGGGTTGGGGTACTGCGTCACCCCGAGTGCTGCAAGATGACAAACTGGTGGCCAAGCCAGTGGTGCTATAAAAAGCAGCGCACTTGGTATGTATCTCATTCTAAATGCTGGGCTTGAAGCAGGGGTAAGGATCTAACTCACCCCCCTGCTCTCAGACTTGTTTTCCAACCTGAGCGTATTGAGGAGGATGCTGGCTGTCTGTAGCCAAGGCAGGAAGGGTATAGGGGCTTGTTTCCATCTAAGTGGGGTGTGTGGGGAAAGTTGGGTAAGCTAGTCTGAACCTCTCTGACAAGTCTTATTTTCTCCTCTGGTGTGTGTCTCCCTTGCAAAAAA
>VZTM01034071.1:0-18651 GCA_013400555.1 Jacana jacana | reverse complement strand
ATAGTACTTAATTTCAGTTTTTCTCCATTTTGGTTGCCAATAAAATGAAGTCTCTTAACTCTGTCAAAGGGCTGGGAAGAAGATGTGATTAGCTTGTGTTACACAGCCATTTTAGGTTTGTGGATGTTTCTAGAGTAGTTGCAAAAGGTTGAAAGAAACCACAATGCAAACATGTATGAGGAAAATAAATGATTAATTTACATCTTCTCAATGGTTTTCTGTAGGCATTGTGTCTGGGTCAAAAACATGGATCTGAGTAACAGTTATCTCTTAGAATATACAATATGCCACGCAGATCACCATAGTAAAGGATACTGAGGAAAGATATTGTAACTATAATAGCAAAGGAAAAATGCAAACTTACAGTTTCAATGAGGCAATTTGCCATAAAACCCATATTCAAAGTAAGGTTTCTTCAGTTGTTATTCGTTTTTAGTTCTATAAGATTTCCATTTTCCTTACCCAAATATGGCTTTAATAACTGCAACATTTACAAATGTTGTCAACTCCTAAAACAGCTAAAGGTGCTGGTAGAAACATACCTCTCATGATATTTTTCCAGTTTAGTGTCTGCTTTCATTTGCAGCAACAGTGATATGACCATAGAGATGCTGAAACTAAAACAAATCATAAATCAGGAAAATAATAATGATTATTCCTTAGGTTCATTATAGCATCTCACTCAGCACTTTAATTTCTGGATGCAAAGCAGTTTAGTGCAAGTGGAAAGATACAGAATGCCTTTTCATTTTTCCTCTGTCTCATAAATCAAAGACACTATAAAATTACAGCAGTAATAAAAATACTAATAATGCTCTGTGAATCTCTTTAACCAATTATCCCATTTCCTCCCTGGCTATTAAGCTGCACTCAGAATTCTCAGAGAAAATGCACTTGCATTATACAGTAAAAGGCAAGTTTAAATGCAATACATGACAGCTAGCGTATTAATGTCACTTGCGATCAGCAACACAAATTGCCCATCGGAGAAATTAATGGACAGTCAAGACAATGAGCCGAATTATTCAATGGGGAAGACTTCTGTGTCTTTAGGACTCAGTTAAGGTAGATAAATGTAAGGTATAGCAGTGACCCATGGTATAACACTGGGGTGCTTTGTGATTGCTATAGTAGGGGGTCAAAAACCTACAGTCTAGGATCCCAAACTTTTGAATGTTTACAATTTGAATTCTGGTTCAGAAATGAGTCCGTGTTCTTGTTTGCTTGGTTTTGTTTAAAAAAAAAAGACAAAAAATTTCCTAGTGAGCTCCTAAAGAGAAATTGTATGGACACCCAGGGTGGATTTACTTTTAGGGCTACTTTTTATTATGTGATATATTGATCATGAATGTAGAGTGTTCAGACTTGTTAGATTTATTTTTTGAATAGGACTTTGTATAAAGATTTGATCATTTGTCCCATAACCACCTATATTGCATGGCTATGTTTTAGTTCCGTGATTTCTGTGCTTAAACATTTGAAACTTTTCCACCAAATATCAGTAGTAGATTTTCTCTAACGAACCTTTTTCTAAAAAAACCACAAATGGTAATGAGTGATGTTCAGGAAATACTTTTTCACACTCAAAAATTTCTCTTCGTAAGAATGATTATAATGTCAGGTAACATGGTCATATACAACAGAATACAGGGTCTTAGTGACTATTTGTAACTGGTATTTTACAACACTCACAGAAAAACTTTTTAAGCCTTTCCTGTGATGCCCTCTACAATAAAACCTGGCTCTAATGAGGTATATCACACTGCAAATTGCTTTAAAGGAATTCGTATGATGAGTTCCATGTAAGTGCTGACAAATATTGTTGCTCAATCAACATCATGGCAGTGATTTTACATTTGTCTTTCCCAGGAGTTGGAAGCCAGAAGATTCACACCCACTCCTCTCTAAAGGACTGGATGTGGGCAACAGCTGCACTTAACACCTTCTCTGTGACAGTTGTGTCCCTGAAACATTAAACATGCATACACACATGCACATATTTACTTTCTTTTTCCTGCTCAAAATGGTGAGGGAATACTGGGCTTGGTATGAAAACATGTGCAGACATTAAAAAGACAGAAAATGCTAGAAAAGTGTTGGAGTCTTTCTGTGTAGACAGAAACAGACATGCTATACTGACTCTCTGATGTGGGCCTGGGAGACCAGAGCCTAAAGAAACTTAGGATCTACATCACTTGACAATACAGTTCATCCACAGGGAAAAGTACTGGAGAAATCTTCAAACTCAGTGCATTTGCTGGAATTCCCTATTCTTTTTCAGAAATACAATTATCTCAGTTTCAAATGTTTAGATAAGTTTACTGTAACTGAGTTGTGAAGCTACTTAGATTCTAGGCCAAAATTCTGTCAGTACAAGATTGATGTAGGCACTGCAATAGCTGAGTGACAGAACAGTGTAAGGAATTGACACATCATGTTGTAAGCATGACTGAGAAAATCCATTGCAATTATTATGCACTTTAATACTATATCAACAAAGAGCAACATCCAAAAGAAATGTTTATCAGGTTATAGATTTAGATTTGTTTGTCCCATCTTTTCAGTTCTCATTATTAAAAAAAAAAAAAAATCTTTGAATGCGGTATGTGTTCTGTTCTACTGAAAACTTAATTACTGGGCTCCAAGTAAAGCTTTCTCTATAGTCTGAATTGCATATCTTTCTGACAGTGTGCACTAGTTGCTTTTTTAATGTCTGTAACCAATTTTCTAATGGGTTCTCTGTTTTCATGTACACAGGGAGAATGCTGGTTTGTCCACGTGTCTGCAACAAAGGAAAAAACTCAGTGCAAGAAAGATCTGCAGTACTTTTTGTTTCTACAACAGGCAACACAGAGTTCTGGGTAATGAAAGAGTCAAATCTCCAAATACATAAAAGCCCAACACAGTTCAGAAGAGCTCATGACAGGCATACCGGTGGGACTGAGATCACAGTTTTACTCTTGTAAGTACAGCAAGCAGGATCTGCTTTGGGAAATGAGCCCAAATGCATGCACCAAAGGACATGGTGTTCCTAACTACTTGGCCAAATATTTTTTTTTGTTCCTTTATTATTAAGTGGGTGAAACTGTTTTCATCTGTGCATGTTCCAAGGCTTTATTGTTGGCATTGGAGGATGCTGAACCAGATCTCAACAAGTAATTTGAGAATGCTTCTTTTCGAGAAAGCATAGCATAGATTTCTTTTTTTCCTTTCAAATATTTTCAGGTTTATGGTATGTGTTTGACTGTTTTCAGTAAAGTCATGACTTTTTCACCAACACAAGAGGCAGTCAAGACCTCCACACCATTAACTTCTCTTCCTAAAACTCTATTAGCAATGTGAGAATGGTATACCCCTCATTTATTACTTTTTCATACCCTATGATATTATCGTTATGCCTGTGTCCAGTCTAAGTGTTACATCTCTAAAGTGGTTGATGAAGGTTTTTCTTCTGCAGAACTGGCCTCTAACTGTACATTTAATTGTAACTGCAGCTACTGTATAAAATTTCATAGACCCTGGCGGATTAAGTTTAGTTATTAATTTGCATAGTTTTATGAAACATATATTGGATTTGTGCTCTTTAGTGTCTTAGCATATTACTGACAGAGATAGCATAATTTGAAAATAACAACAAGGGACTTGGAACTTTTATGAGGAATTATAAAAATATTCCCCAGTGGAATATTATAGGAACATAGCTTTTCAATGTGGTTATGATATGACGTTTTAGAAGTATATGCTACATTGTTAATGTGAATGCTATCCATATCAATTTCTTCTACATGAAGCCCTCACATGTATGCTGTTTCTTCTGTGCTTCCAATTTCAATAATTGTTCAGGGGAGAGTGGGGAGGACACACTGGTCTTTTATTAGCAGTCTAAATAAGTGCAAACCACAGACTTCCTTTAACTGCCTTGGTAACACACTCCTCTTCCCTACTTCTATATTGCTACACAGAAAGTGAAACCTTATGCACAGTGTATATAGATCAGTACCTAAAAAATTCTGCAATGTTACACTCTCCCCTTGCTATGGACCTGTGCAATGTTTGTATATCATAAATATGTGTTACTTACTTTTATAATGTTTGGCATGACATTACATTTCACAACAGTGAAAGAAAAGTCTAAAACCTGCAAATTCACAATTACATAATTGAAGTTAATTTTGTACAACTGTAAATAAAAATAAAAAATGCTGCAAGGTGGCAAAAAAATTTAGTAGACTGAAATGTTTCTTGGTGCCTCCTGTTTGCACTATGGAATGCTTTTCATAGTTCTAGGGTATCATTTCTATTGCTGTATCTGACATGTATAGAATTACCTCCTGTGACTGAAAGGACCTGCAGTTCCTGGTGGACACATAGTTGAACAGCAAAGCACCCTTGCAGCCTAACAGCTTCCTGGGCTGCACTAAGCAGAGCATCAGGAGCAGGGAAGTGATCCTTCCCCAGTGCAAGAGCGACATGGGCATTCTGGAATGAGTTCAGTGAAGGGCACAAAGGTCATTAAGGGCTTGGAGCATGTCTCAGATGATGAGAGGCTGGGAAAGCTGGGACCATCAAACCTAGACAGGGTCAGACCATGTTGCTGACTACAAACCCTTATTGGGAAGGTACGGAGCAGACTATCAGACTCCCCTCAGAGATGTGTAGAAACAGGGTGAGGGAAAATAGACACAAGCTGGAACAAAGAAATCTGAATATTTAAAATTTTTATTTCACCAAAACTGTGGTCAAAAGTGTTGCCCATAGAGATTGTAGAGTCCCCACTCCTAGAGATATTAAAAACTGGACAACAGAAGGTCCAGAGCATCCTAATCTCACTCTGAATTTGGACCTTTGCTTTGTTAGACCATATGACCAATAGAGGTCCTTCCCAAACTAAATTCCTGCAGAAGGATGGAAGTTAAAAAATTCCAGTTTTGAGCTAGGACTGAATCCATGAGCACAGCAACAATCAGGCCTAGTCAGGGATCAGGCCTAGTCATCATGGGTTTATGAAAGGCAGGTCCTGCCTGACGAACCTGATCTCTTTCTATGATAAGGTGACCCAATTGTTAGATGGGGGGAAGACAGTGGTTATAATATATCTGGATCTTAGAAAAGCATTTGACACTGTCCCCCACCACATTCTCATGGAAAATCTGGCTGCTCATGGCCTGGATGAGCATACGATCTGCCGGATCGAGCACTGGCTGGAAGGACGATCCCAAAGGGTGGTGCTCAATGGAGTTAAATCCAGCTGGTGGCCAGTCACACGTTGTGTTAAATTGTACCTGTTGCATATCATTGCATTTATTGTAATGTATTGAATCAATTTTGTGCCATGGCGGTATTTTATAGCTCAGATTTTATCATTACAAATCCCTACACACTTCAGACAGTAGCGTGCAAAAGTACACACTTGTACTTAATGTAAGTGTATATGTAAGCATATATGAAGCAAACACACATCCACAAATTCATAGCAGAGTTAAATATTACCATCTCAGACTGCAGTTGATGCAGTACACGTCAGCTCTCCATCAGTAGACATCAGCTTCCCCTAAAGTCTTTTATATTCAGCTGTTGAAAGGGATGCATTTCGGTTTAATTAATGTTGCACAAGTAATGACAGATTTTGAAGTGTCCTTTGAAGTAAAAAAATAATATTTCCAGTGTTGCTGCTGAAGTGTTATCATGCAAGAAGGTTAAATTCTGAAGTTTTCAGAAAAGTATGCAAATCTTATAATTTTCACAGCATGTTCTGGCACACATTCCATTTCTTGTAGCTCCCTTAATATGAATCAGTTTTTGTTTCACACAGGTTTTGTTTACACCGGTGATAGCCTTTCATCTTTTCAATGAGGCAGTTAATATGAACCATCCAAAATATGCCCAAGTTATGAACTGGAATGTCCTCTCCATACCCTCAAAAATGCTGTTATTTGTTTCCTTTTTGTTGTTTGAGGATTGGAACATCTTCAGTTACCTATGAATATTAGGTTGTGACAATATACAGAGTGGATGGTTTTCTCAGTGTCTGTAATTCCAGCAGCCATGCATGTTAGGAACTCATTTGGCATAAACCAACCATAAATTCACCTAGCTTTAAGACTACTTTTGAAAGTCACAGGGAGGATTTAGGAACCAAATGATTCTTCAGGAGACAAGGACAAATAGCAAATAAGTGAATCAGG
Source organism: Jacana jacana (assembly GCA_013400555.1). NCBI lineage: Eukaryota > Metazoa > Chordata > Aves > Charadriiformes > Jacanidae > Jacana > Jacana jacana. The sequence continues at coordinate 12,466 of VZTM01034071.1, read as the reverse complement.
ATTTGCGTTTCTTGGATGTTATACACAGCACATATCATCTTGGCAATCATATAGCAACACAATACTATTCTAAATATTCAGCTCTCCTTAGTGTTAAAGGGGCATTGTGATAAATTGCAGTAGATGTCTAAGACTTTCTATATGCAAAGAGTTTATCATTACTCAAATTCGGATAATTCAGTTGAAGGTGGTTGTACCTGTATAATTCATTTGGCAGCTAAAAAAATGAAACTTTGCTACACTGGAATCCAATAATATATTTTTTAAATGCTTTCACCCACTTGCATGCCTAATCTTAGTTAATTAAATAAATACTCTCCAGAATTTAACATAGAATATATTATCAACCTGTCAAGTAGGTGAGCTCTGTGTCCACTGAAAATGGATTAAGGTTTAGAGAAAAAAAGGCTAAATTAGGAGAATTATAATGAGAATGTACTGTAAGAAGATTTTAAAATTGCTAAATTTCATGGGTTACTTAAAACAGATTTAAACCAAACTGAAACAAAAACCTCACATGTCTTCAATTAATATAAAAAAGACGTAGATTTTTTCTTTGGGCCTTTTTTTGTTTTGTTTTGTCTTGATAAACTACTAAAGGATTTAAGGATTATGTCTGATAAAAAATGCCCTAAATAATTCATTCTGGAATGGTCCCAAGTGCTCTCACTGGTATGCCAGATCAGGTCCATTAAGAGTGAAATGTGACCATCTCCAAATGTATTCTGTTTTACTGATGCGAAAACATTTTATGAAGAGGTAGCTGAATATAAAATAGGCTTTTCTTCTCTTTGATGAGATCTCAAGTAAAAGCTATATACAAAATCAACTGGGTGTGTGGGATTTTTTCATAAGCTGTTTCACTCAGATAAGTTTCATTTCGCATGGCAAGAGCAGAAGGGAATCTGTAAGCAGCATATTCTGGCTTACTCTAGGACAGCATTTTCATTTTTGCTGCTTAAAATGAATATTATACAGTAGCAGACTGCACACCCACAGAAGTCCCATCTTCCTGTTAAACTCTCAAAACAGAAGTTAATTAGCAGGTCAAACTGCAGACAGTTTTCAAATAGACCCCTCCTCAAATGTAATCCCAAATGCTGGACTTGCCTGTTTCATTCTTCTGTTGAGCTTTGGGATCCCAGCCAGCAGGAACAATTTTCCACTGATTACCAGCCATGATTTCATTGCCATTGCAGGACTACAGTCATTTTTGTCTGAGGCAAATTTCCAATGTAAACCACTCTAATATTCCACAAACTTATTGCTACATTCAAACTTGAGTTTACTTGCTTTCTTTGTTACAATGTTCTGTCTGTACTTTTCTTTCAGTCTTGATTGTTGACTTTTAAATTGAATATATCACCTTTTAGATCATACTAGCATCTCTAATTAACTCAATTAAAGAAGCTCTGTTTTTGTATTTGCTTCAAATTAATAACAAATAACTCCACATTGTAATTGTTTATTTTTTAATAAAGATTTAATTGAATTGACATTAGCCTTAAAATGGCATTTCTTTCTAAGTTTGAATAATATTAAAGGATTTTAAAAAGTGCTTAGGGACGTATATATTCAAAAGTTGTTACTTTGTCATTGCATTTCATAGACTTATAGTATCATACAATGGTTTGGGTTGGAAGGGACCTTAAAGATCAGCAAGTTCCAAGCCTTCTGCCACGGGCAGGGACACCTCACACTAGACCAGGTTACTCAAAGTCCCATCAAGCCTAGTNGTTTCTGGGCTGCCAGCATACATTGTTGGCTCATGTCGAGCTTCTAATTCACCAGCATTCCCAGATCCTTCTTCTCAGGGCTGCTCTCCAGCCATTGTCTGCCCAATCTCTATTTGTGCCTGGGATTGTCATGTCCCAGGTGCAGGACAATGCACTTTGCCTTGTTGAACTTCACGAGGTTTGCACAGGCCTACCTCTCAAACCTGTCCAGGTCACTCTGGATGGCATCCCTTCCTAACAATGTGTTGACCATGCCACACAGCTTGGTGTCATCATCAAACTTGCTGAGGGTGCATTCTATACCACTGTACATGTCTTTGACAAAGATGTTAAATAGTACTGGCCCCAGTACTGACCCCTGAAGAACACCACTCATCACTGGCTTCCACTTGGACATTGAGCCATTGACAGCAACTCCTTGAGTGCTGCCATCCAGCCAGTTCCTGATTCAATGAGTGGTCCATCTATCAAATCCATATCTCTACAGATAAGAGACCAGGATTTCGTGGGGGACATTGTCAAATGGTTTGCATAAATCAAGGTAGATGACTTCTTTTCTCTTCAAATTCATTCTTCAACATGTTCAGTGTTTGGATCAGTGTGTGGACTCAACTAGACCTAATTAGTAGCTCAATTTTCATAGAGGAAGATGGTCTCATGGTCTAAGTAAAAGCAGTCAGAAAAATCTTCAAGGAGTTCACATCACACAGGAGGATGCGTTGCTGCAGCAAACACTTGGTTCTTGTTCTTCAAGAAACTACAAAAGCAGAACTGATAAGAACTTTGTATTAGCTCAGAGCTCTTTAAAGTATACCTATAGTGATGTGAGCATATTCAGGTTCCATTGGATATGTTTGCGAGTGCAAATTCTCTTTTACTCCCATTTTCCACATCTAGAATTGTTACGATTTTGTGATGTAGTCATGCTCAGTTGATTTATCTGCAGATATATATAATGAATTTCTTGCTGTTGTGCAATAACCCATAGAAATTTCCAGTAGTTAAATAAATTTCTTTTTATTCCCTCTAAAAATTTTGTAGGACTGCTGACAAATTCTGTTTGTCACTGAGCTCTGATTTGGGACTCTAGTAGCTGTTACCAGAAATATATGGACAAAATGAACTCGTGAAGTCTAAAACGTATTAAGCAAAGAGTCTCAAGTTTGGCATGTGTTTGCCAGAATTGAGGAGGGGGATTCTTGAAAACCTCAACAAGTGCTGGTTGTTCTTTCTACTTTCACTTCTTTACAAATAGTAGTAAATAAGTGGCTTTACGAGCCATTCAAAAATGGCAACATCACTGGACATCTAAAGATATAGAGGATCTTTCAGTTCTTGAATGTGAAATTTTGGAATTTGGTCTGAGAAGTCATTTTCTGAAATCTGTAAACCTTTTTTTTTACTTTTTGCCTTTTTTTTTTTTCCCTGCTAGTTCTCATATGCAAGCTGAAAACAACCATTTCATAATTGGGTGTCCAGACACATAGAGGACTAATGATCCTGGGATAGTTATTTCCAGAGTCTAATCTTTCAATCACTATCTTTATTTTGTATACTGGCAAACTGGAAGAAAAAATGGGATGTATTTTCATAGACACTGGTTAATCAGTTCCGATAAATAAACTATTGACCAGTGCATGGATCACTAAAACACATAGGTCAAAAAATAAAGCACAATCTTTTGTATTTATCTGAGGCTGTCTATTATTACTCCAGAATAGCAAAAAAGAACACCTGACAATCTTTTTTATTCAAATAAAACCAGAATAACTAAAAGCTATAAAACTCTCTATTTCCTTCTCCCTAATAATGAACCACATTGAAACATATGTATCTTAACAAATAGCACAGGGTATTTAGAACAAATGATGAAATGACAGAGGTAATGCCCCTTAACATGAAATTCAATTGCAACTGATACAGAGTGTGACATTTCCATTGAAACTCTGCTGCAATAATTGTTTTCTTGAACAAAATGCAATTACAGTATATCAACATTATATTATGGCATTGAAAAAAATGAAGTTTTAAGCCTTTCACTGTATTGGTGATGTCTTCAGCTAAAATGAGAATATTTAAATGGAAGACTACTTTTAATGTACATTCAAAAATTTTAATGTACATTCAAAAATTTTAATGTACATTCAAAGCAAAATTAATATTAAGTAGTCCATAGTATGCTATTTAACTAAACACTGAAGATATTTTTAGGAATATCAATGAACTGTTAACTCAGACAATTTTTCTAAGAGCACTTCATTAAATGTTGACTCTCCATAAGTATAAGTAAACAATCTGTCTTTAGACTACAGATTATATATTCTCCTTTTCTTGCATTACAAGCAATGTGGAATTTTTGCATATCTTGTTTTTCAACAAGGTAGTTGGTTTTATTATGGATTTGAAGAAAATTGAACATGGTATTTGAAAGATATATCATTCATAACGTGTCATGAATTCTGGATTTCTTTAACTTTTTTTTTCTTTCATAGAGGTGACAGTATAGCGTTATCACGGTCTGAGATGATTATGAAACAATTACAGTTGTAATTACCAAGATAGTCTCTCAATTTTATGCTTTTCTCAGCAGGAGATTTCCAGTGAGCGTTATCGTAAGTCTGTCTGACTTCAGTGGTGCAGAACCATGCTGGTATTTCCTAACATTTGCAAGCTCAAAGGTTCCCATTGTATTTTATAGTCTGGATATGTGAGGTTACTTTGCCATTAAGATTCAATCATCTTCATGAATAACCCCGTGGAAGTCACTAGTATCTTTTTGAAGAGGACTTTCAACAACCAAAACATATGATTCCTTAGGCACGTAGATGACAAACATTGGAGAAAGGAAAAGTGCAGCATGTATAGTTTCAAATAGGGTAAAAATCAAAGGCTGTCTTGCAAATCTCCTGTAATGTCTCTTCCACTGTGCTGGGTTTATCTACAAAATCACTGGTAGGAATCCATCATTGATCATGAAAGCTGTAATTAAGCGGTGTCTTCTCACTTCATTTTTTTTAAAGAGGCATCAGAGTGTGAATCTATGTTACTTTTATTGCCACTCATTCATTTCCTATACTGAAAGCTGTGTCTGGGAGGCTTTCCAGGGAAAGGGCAAGGGCATTCTTAGACCACTTCCACTACAGCTTCTGTGTGTAGCAGCAAAGGAAGATATTGCACAGCTATAAATGAAGGTTCATAGTGGAAGGTTCACAGAGGACTATTTTGCAAAATTAGAGCCTTGCCAGGTACAATGGAGCTCAAGTGATGCTGACAGAAAAAAGCTATCAATGAATAAAAGAAAGGGAGGTAAAAATAAAATAACTCATTAGGTCGCCTAAATAAATGAGACAACACTTAATTTTTAAGCTAGATGCAAAGACTTTGTGTTTCAACTGCTTTTCTTACACTGCAAGACTGACATCTTTGAGTTATAGCTTAATATATAGATAACCAGATTCCCGAGAGATTTATATATACTTTGTAAGAGCGGAAATCCTTACGGCTGCAAATGGGCCAGACCCTAAGAAACTGCCTTTTTTTTTTTTTTTTTTTTTTCCTTTGGCAAGCTTACCAGACATGTCAGAGGAGGAAGGAATGTATTAGCAAAGGAAGGGAGCGGGTGCGGTGCAGCAGAGTTCAAATCCAATAATTCTTTATTAGCACAGTGGCCATTAAAGAAATTCTTTCCTATAAATACACTAACTTAACCCCTCTGAAATGATATCCTAGTTGCGCAGCTGAGAACAACTAGCCAGCTATGCTAAATCATAACAGGGATGGGTGACTTTATACAGCTGTGTCAATTTTCATTATAGCACAGAAGGTTAAAGCTGCCATTACCACAGTTAAAACATTGGCTGTAAAATTAGCAAACTTGTCATTTATTCATTTTCTCCCCTATTATTCATATTTAATGGGAGACACTTGACTTTAAGACTTACAAAAAAATTAGCTGTTCTGAATGACACCCTCTCAGCTCTTTTCTTCTTAATTTAACTGCCTTTTTGCTCTCAAGTTCACCACAAATACTGAACTACATTAGGGATCTAGTGAAGAAGAATGCTTTTACTGGATTATCTCTAGGTTGAAAGCAAGGTTCTAACAGAATTTATGTTCCCCAAAAGAGCAGTAATGTGATATATTTTGAAGAATGGTACTTCTGTTGATCCAAAACATGCAAGAAAATTTAATGACCAGAAAATGCATATTTTCTGGTGTTTTTCTGTCTGTCCCATACTTTGTAAAGGGTCATCTGATGACCCACTTAGACGCCAATACGTCTGTTATGTTTAAAGGGAGTTTATGCCTGACAAATTGACTCAGAAAAATAACAGCTATCAGGATTTTCTTTATGGCCAAAAAGAGAGTAAGGGTAGGTGAAGACCAAGGTTTTAGTTGTAAGTTGTATGTTGCATGATCTGAAGATCAGGTAAGAAGCAGGAGATATATATATTAATAACAATAGCAATAAGTTCTGCCTCCAGTCCAATTTTCAGACACCTCTGATCTTTACTCTGGTTGCTTTGGACCCTGCCAGACTTCAGACAGAAAAATATCAAGGATTTTCTCTGGCTTTTAGTCTAATTTAGATAGATTAGTTTATAAATTAGACATTTGCAATTTTTCTTCCTCACGTGGCTTCAACTTTCCCTTGTCTTAATACTATTTTATTAGTGGATCTAGCTATATGTAAGCTGCATGTATAACCATGCAAATCCAGGAACTAGATAGAAAAAAAATCCTTAAGGTCAAAAATGTCTTTCTTCCTTTCCTCAATGCCTGATGCCTGTGACCTTATACAACCAAATGAGTCTCTGTCACTCCCTGACCTCTTTCTTGCCTCTCCTCTCCTTTCGTGAAGGATGATGTGTGGGATTACAGGTTTTGACTTTCCACTCCCTGCAGCAAAGGGACGATCTTAACTGTACTGGTCTGCCCAACAGGGTGCAAGGCATAACAATCCTGCCCTTTGTGGTAAATAATGGAGCCTGAGTATGTACAGAGAGAGCCTGTCTATCCGCAGTTTTGCATCATTCCGACAAGTGCTGGCTGACTTTTTTATTTGTGGCTTTCCTTGCCTTCTGTCACTGAGCCCTTGTAAACATATTTTAGTCCAGTATTTACTAATATCTTCATATCATCTTCTGGACAGAATGTTGTGCTGTTATCAAAGCCAGGAAAGAAACTGCGGCTGAGATGATGTGTTGATGATGTTTTGGCTGCTTTTCAAGAAAGCACAGATGCTCTGAACACCTTTCTAGAATTCTTAAGTACTTAAATGTCCTTCCATTACAATTTGCAAAGAAAATGGAGAAATAATGCATAATGTCTTTTTCTAAATAGGCATGTCTTTATATTGCTGAGCGTAAGCTCCTAATATGTTCTAGTTAGCAATCTGGTACATAGCAATCAATATATTCTCTAAACACTAAAATTCATACCCTGATTGGCAAAATAAACGATCTAAAGACATCTGAACAACAACAAAACCCACCAACCACCAAACAAAAAATCCCAAACCCTTCTGCCATATCAGTTGTTTTGAATAAAGTATTAAACAGAAGCAGAAGCCTTTTTTCAGTCTATTATAAAATATAAGGAGAGATCTCATATCTGGAGTTTTTTTTGTTTGGGGTTTGTTTTGTTCTTATTGTATTTTTTATATCCAACAGGTGAAGAAACAACAGTCTTTACTTTGCGAATGTGAAAGGAGTAGGGTCTTTTTAATTTAAAAATAAAAGAATCTACTAGCTTAAAAAAAAAAGAAAAGTTAAAGGTTTGAAATCAATCTTCTTTAGCAAAGCCTTAAGGAACCACAGAAACCATCTATCTTTTCTTTAACTGCTTGTCTGGTAATAGCCAAGTAAAAGTCTGTCTTTCCCTTTAGATGGAAATGAAGTTGCAATTAGAAAAGGTGCTTCAATCATTTACTGCTGTCCTTAAAATAAGCATGGGAAAACTAGCATAGGTAAAAATAAGAACTGACCCCAAATTGATCATAAGATCAAACTGAACTTGAACCAACTACTCCAAGGTGTCCTGTAAATTGAGAAGACACACTGAATTACAGGAGGGAAAGTCTTTCTGTAGTTCTGAAAAAGCCCAAAAGTCCTGAAAATCATCCTGAAAAGAGCAGTTTTTTTGAGGTTTCCAACTATAATCACTGTAAATGTTAAGCAAGTCTAACACCTAATTTCACCTACTTCTACAGATCCTCACTGTCTGGACAGGTTGTTACCTCTTTAGGTTCTTTAACAGCAAGTCAAGGTCCTGAGGCCACTAATGGGCCTTACTGACTGGGTTCCCAGCTGGTCTCAATCTCTGCTGCAATCTTTTTCTTCCTGGCCATCCCTGGGCCATATCTGACTTGCATTCCCATCCTGGACTTGGCCCCATACCTGGCAAAGCCATAGCAGGCATTTTATACCGTGTTCCAGTTGATACATAGTACTTCCCACCTGTTTGCATGTTTTCTTTCCCAGTAATTCCCCTCAGGACTCATGCTGTCAGCTCTTCCCTGAGGGATGAATAGCCTTCAGAAAAAAATCTATATGTAGTGCAGCTCCTGATCTTTGTCTGGTATAAAGTGATGTCCAAGAGGGAGCAGGACAGTCAGGGAAAAGGAGGACTTGCATCTGCACAGAGTGAGGCAGCATGAAGATGTGGTGGGGTTAAAACACGCTGTGCAATCGCCCTAGCAATTACCTGTTTGGAGCAGCAGCTCCTGTTCACAGGGTGCCTGGTCAGCATCTGTGCAAGAGAAGAAACAGCCATGTTGCTGTGTCTGAACAGCCCTTTTTCAGCCCTTTCTGGCTGAAAACATGCTACAGCTTCCCACTTGCTGTTAGTGCCAAGAACAGTTCCTCCCCAGAGCAGAGAAAAAGCCTTGTAGCTTAGTTTAGTTGTCTGCTTATCTTCACTGGTAACAGCCCTGGTCAGTGGAGAGATGTTTCATATGGAAGTAGCTTCTTGTGGTGTGTATCAAATTGAATGCAGATCTTGCTTTACCTTGTCCATGGTAATCTTCTTCCAAGCTAAGAGATCTTCTCTATTCTTCCTCTTCTAAGGTCAGATTAGACTTAAAGAATGATGCTTCTATGGCTTATTGTCAGACAGTTTTTTGATTTCTAGTCCTTTTAAAAGCCTTTCAACACCAAATCCAGCTATGCCTATTTATTTTATGTTTTTGTGTTCTGGAGGATATCATTATTATTTTAAACCAGGGTCCTTCTTTGTTTATTCACTGTCTTTCTTTCGTTTTCACCCTGGTCTTACTTCAGGACTAATCCTTAAAGTACAAGCACCAGGCTGTAGTTCTTTACGAAGTGACAACTGGTGGCTTTCAGAGTTATAGCCAAGCTTAGAAATGTGAATATGGAATGATGCAGCAAAACTGGAGACTCTGTGGTTGCCTGAACAATAATGGTGCAGGTTGTAACAAAGTCTATTGGCTGCTACTGCGATCAACTGTAGCAGAGAACCGAAGAAATCCAACTCCTCATGGGTATGCGTAGCTAAGGAAAACCTGGCCAAGCAGTTTAACTCAAGTAATCTTTCCTTCTTTTTTTTATCCTAGTTTCTTATTTATTTTCTGGCAGGCATCAGCACTCCTGGGAAAACAGTCCTTGTATGTAATAAAAATAAGATTACTTTCGTGTAGCTTTTGATTGCCAATGTTTTTCCAGCTTTCAAAGAGCCTTACTTCCATTCTCTTTACAGAGGAGTGTGTTATTGTTATGCAGTTTGGTTTAACTCCATGATTTGTAGTAAATATGTTTAGAGTTTTCTTTGTTAAGGGAAATAGAATAAGTGCATGGTGTTAAGCTACAACATTTCTCAATTGCCAGTAAAACCTATGCAGAATGACAGCTACAACAAAGATGTGACATCAGAATTACTCAGACTTGTAGATTCTTTAACATATGAAGAAACACATGGAAGATACGTTTTTTACTCCTGAAAGATTCCTAAGAGAATATGATACACAACTCTGGAATAGTTCATGTCGGTAAACGTTTAATTAATGTAAAAAATTAACTTTAATTTACCTTCATAGGAATCATCCACTTAGTTCTCTATTACAGAACAAGATACACAAAAGTGATAAAATGCACAACAAATTTCATAAATCCATGCCTTAAGGAATGGAACAGGACCTCTGTTTCCCATAATAATGTACAGTCATGTCACATTTATTGACTAGTCACATAACTGACAATAAATGCTGATGCTTATCATGCAGTTATGAGACCTATAAAAAGATCTTAATATGAGATAATTCATGACTGTGTAATAAGAATGTTATTTATTTATTTATTTATTTATTTGAGCTACATAGAAGTCTTTTTGTTTAGCTTAGGATACTTCTTAGAAAAAGATAAAAGTATAACTCTCTATAATTCATTAAACTCATAAATAGGCATAATACTGTAAAGGCATAAATTGATGCACACCAGTCATACCTGCCACTAAAATCTTTGTAAGAGTTAAAGGGGAGAGTAAGGCATTGTAAGATATTATCAATTGTTCTGGGATAAGAAGAAGTGTGAGAATATAGTTTAGCTGGAATTTTTCAAATGTATTGAAATTGGAAATATCAATCAACACCTTAATTTGCACTGTTATATTCTCAGAATTTCAATCACTGGTGGGAAACGGCTTGGACTTGCTCTAATTCAAAACCCTATTCTAACCACAAAAAATAGGTGCTAACCCATATATAGGCTACTTATGTGAGACAGAGAAGCCATTTTATCCTCAATGCTACTTTTCTTGCTCAGAAGAAATTTTAAACACTGGTGTCTCAGGTAATAAACCCAATTATAGAAATAAAGAAACTAAATCTCCCAAATCCCGGTCTTTATTTCTTTCCTGTAGCAAGGAACTGCACAGCTAAATTCATTGGAAATCAAACATTTTAATTGCTTTCTCATGAGAATTGCATCTGATTGCTTTTATAAATTCCCATCTAGTATGCAGTTCATTCACTTGCTTACTACAAGTTTAAAAAATCATTTGCCGTGCTCCAGCAAAGTTCACCAAAATATGGACTTAACTCTAAGTGACACAGGAGATTAATGATTATCTGCCTATTCTGCTTGTCCTCTTCAATCCTCACAAAAGCCCCTGACTCTTCAGTGTGTTAATATTTACCAAATCAAAAAATCTAACAGTCTCTTAAGGCAACTATATAGATGCTGATTGGAAATACCAATTATTTTGGATCTTATTAAAATTGGGTCAGTAGACTAAATTTCCAAGTACTGTGGAACAGAGCTATGAGTTTTATAATTCTTATGAAAAGTTGTATGGCTTGACATTTTGAAAATGTTATTCAGAATACATAGTCCTCTTAACTTTGCTAAGAAAATGGACCTAACTCTGAGAATCTCATCTACAAGAAATGTTGAAACTTCTGCATGTGTAGTAAGCTTTTTTTGAAGTGCTGCACCTATTAGTCATCCAGCTACCAGTAAAAAGCAGATTGACATGACAGTAGGAATACAAAACCGGCTAGCAATAATAAAACTGAAGACAACTAAACACATATCCATCAATTGCTCAGTAATACTGTTATGATTAATAATATCAACAATGAACAAACTACTTCACAGAAAATGTTTCCTAACAAGGTTCAGTAGATTTGAAGAGTTCACTAAGGAGTTTCTCTAGTTTCAGTTCTAAGCAATCTGTCATTCACCTGTGGCTACACTACACCCTAGCCCAGAAAATATGCAAAGAACTTCATCCTGGATGGAAGAATCAATCAATTGATAAGGAGATATGCCCATTTTGATACTACAAGATCAGCCTGAGACTTACTAAAGTGACCAGATTTTAATACACTCTCTTGCAGCTTCAAGATACTCGGTAAATAGTGGTACATTTTAACACTTGCTGTTGCAAAGTCAGTTAGGATTTCCAGCTGCAGAAAAATAGATGGCATCTTTAAGGAAAATAATAACTTCCAAAAAAATGTTAAGAGATATCCAAAAAGTCTTTTTAAACTACATGGAATCCTGGCATTTCATCTTGCTTCATGATTAAATTCAGAATGAAGACCTTAAAAGACAGGTAAGTTGTGGGGAATAAAAAAAGTCTGGAGGAAGGTGTGCACAGTCCTAAGGACATGCACTTATGGCACATGAGATATGGTTGCTAAGACTCATTTTTCCTGGGTCCAGGCTGGTTGCTGCTGAGCTTTCCAGCTGTACTGAGCATCCATGCTACATCTCTCTGTTTTATACAAGAAAGTTATCTGTGGCAGCCAGGTTCACACAACCCAGTACTTGATGACTGGAGAGTGCACAGGCCATGGTCTTGACTAAATCCAGCTCTGATTGCTTTCTGTTATAGGAAAATCCCTGAACTTAAGTAGCAAAACAAGTATTTTGACAATCAAGTCTCAAATTCTCCTCACTGCACTAAAGATAAGGGGTCCATGATTGCAAGAAGAACCTAAACAGCCCATAAGGGGACTCACAGTTATTATTTTTGCTATTATTACTTCCCAGCTGTGCTCATCAATACACCTATAAAACTCAACCATACCTTCTGTCAACATTGTGCTGTAGCTGTTCTGCTTGTTGTTATGGAATGTTTTAATATCTTACTGCAGCCAGCCTGCCTTCCTCAAAGTCTTCAGCTGTGTTTCTTTGATTTGTCTCTGTGCTTGACACTGTCACCTCCTTGTCAGCTTAAGGTGTTGCTATATTTCAACATGATCTGGC
>VZTM01034041.1:14232-25193 GCA_013400555.1 Jacana jacana | reverse complement strand
GCCAAAGGCAGGAGTTATAAGGTGGTATGTCTGGGAGGCTCAGACCACCCCTTTTCATTCAGGTCCATCTACAGTTGCTACATAAGAAACACCAGAGTAGTTCAGCTGGCAAAAACAACTAAACATTCTCAAGACTTTCACTATACGTTGTCTGCAGGAGGGTCTGAGTAAAGTGAAGTCAATGGGGATTTTCATTTTGCTTCAGCAAAGATTAGAGCAGGTATTAGAGCAGCATCTTTGGGGCAATATGGGGACAATGCTGGGTTTCCTCTGTGAGACAGGGGTGAGGAGCACTACAAGCCAAAATACCCTCTTTGGTACCAGCTGTCTGCAGCATTCAGTGCTCCATGAGAGTGGAAATGTGTCTATATACATTTTGGTAGCATGACCAGTAGATTACGACAGCATGGTGTAAAATTGAAATGAATTTCTAAATATTTGGCTCAGTTACATTTGCTGCTTAGGTGAATTCAATAAAAGCCATGTAGAAGGATGAAAGCTATGATCCTGATACTTTTTCTTTGCCTTGCTAGAAGGACACCATAGATTTTTGTAAGGATGTGTGATACCCTACATGTTTCAGGTTGTTTGTACTGCACACTCTTCCCTGATGAAATAGCAGTAACCAAAGTGATAACTTATTCTGTCTCGAGAGAGAGAGAGGCGCTACATCAGAGATGTTAGCAGGACAGTTTGTCCTCTTCTTAGAGTGTCCAACTGTTCGTGTCTGCTCTACTTTTATATTTAAGTGGTCATACCACAGGTTATCCTTGGAGCTGAAATAAACTTCATTTTTCTACTACCTGATATTACATTATGTGGAGTGTTATAAAAGATAAGAAATTGGAAAGCTTCTGTCCTGCTGGCCTATAAATAAAATGCTTGCGTGTTAGGGCAGGATAGGTTTTTTGGCTTCAGGATGATAAAATTATACAGACTAGCCCCACTAGACTGCGTTATCATACATGTGCAGTGACACAGAGGTAACCTAACACATCAGAAGGAACAGATGAGCAATAGTCTTGCAAAAAATGTAAATTTTGTGAAGTAAGAAGTTAAATATGCTTTATATCTCCACAGCCCACACAAGATGTAGCATATGCACACACAGGCACACATTCCATCCTGAGGTTCAAAGCAGGTCATTCCTTCTAACAATTATTAAAACCAGTACTTTAAATACCTCTGTAATTTTACTTTCCTCTGGCATTTTAAAACCACTTGATTTTTATACTTTATTCTTCCACTGATATGAGCAAGACTTGCAAATGTAGAACATTTTATCATGAGGTTGCGTCCAAGTAAGAGTGGAGCTATTGTTATTTGCACTAGATTTGTACATAGAGCTCAGTGGAGGAGGAGGGAGGCATTTACATTTATACATTATACGGAACATATGCTTTGTTACAACCCTGTTCTTAAGCTCCAGTCCTCTACACCAGTGTGAGGTATGCAAATGAAACCGCCTAACATATAAGCAACTACAATAATGAAGCTGAAGGCATTAATGATAATTTCACAGCATTCAAAGAGTCACAAACTCGAGCCTACTGAGCAACATGGTTGGAGTTTCCATGTAAGGGATCTCCTTGCAAAAGGAAAGTTAAAGAATAATGACTTTTTCACAATAAAGAAACTTTTTTAGCCAGTGGAATATATTTACTAAGGGTAAAAGGTACAAGGAAAATTGGTAGATGTTAAAATATTTGCTTTAATTAAATAAAATTCAAATGCTTGCCAAACTAACTGACCTGAACAAAAGAAGGAATAAACCACATAATAAACCTCACACTCTTCAGTGTTATTGATCCAGTACCGTGGATAATATGTAGTTATCTCGTAGCACCTCGTGTGCTCAGAGCTATGAACTCATTCACAGAGAATAATTTATTTGGTTGTTGAAAAAACTTGTAGTATTACCAAATGACTCTTTCTCTCTTTTTCCACTGTTCAATACTACCAGCAATTTTGTTTGTGCACAGACAAGTGCTACTTGACTTAAAATGTAAAGAAATAGCATCTCACAGCTGCCTGTACCCAGGCAATTTGCCATTAAGTGAAGCATGCCAAAGGAAAGGTTTCAGTGTAAGGCAGCAGTAGCTTGTTACGGTGTGGATGAGAAACATGTAGAAGCCTCATTGAATGGTAGCATGTTCAGTGCTACCATGAGTGTGAGGGTAGCATGTAGACCTGTGCTTCATGGTACACAAGTTGTTACACAATGTAGAGTAAAAACTTTGCACAGTTAACTTCAAAGAATTTGTAATGGGTTTAAACTGCACAGCAAACACATAACTATAGGCCTTGAAGGAAATTTTTAAAATTATACGTTCCCCTCTGGTTACGAGGATTTAATTATTAAACCTAAGTTTCATTAACATGACGATTTGCATAATTTCCACTGTGCCTCTAAACTTGCTAACAAAATTTCTTAACAACCAAGGGAATATCTGATGCCATAACTAAGAGCCAACTGCAAACATAACAGGGTAAAATATTCATTCTTTCATGTTGGTAAAAATAATAAAATTTTTTTAAATACACATTTTTAAAGTGAAGGGAATTTATCAGATTTTAATGATAGCTATATCAGTAACAAAAGCTGCATGCAATTTATGCAACCAAACCTTTATCGTAAGCTGCAACCAAAAACCTGTATATGACTGGTCTTTTAACAGTGAAGAATTTAATATTGACATTGGAGCATCAACTTTTCCCACAGAAATTATATATTTTCTTAATATTTTTGTTAACAAATACTAGGGTATCTTGTTAAGAGGATATCCTCCCTCCAAATAATAGACACTCTCTAAATATTTGCCTGTCTCTAAAAGAAACACAATGTCTATCAGCACAGAAGAGTCACTTCCACTACATTCAACATGCTCATAGAAGTTTTGTAATGCTAAATCCTTTCCTAAAACATTGCAGTTGTCCCTAACGCTCTATACCCCATCATTTCAGTACTGAAATACTGAACTTAGCCCTCAAACTTTGCTTTTTCAATTATAGGCTTGTTAGCATAAAGAAGCTTTTGTTTTTAATATGTAGTCGAGTATTTTCTAGTCTATATGATGTTATGTACGGTATTATTTCTAATAATGGTGATGCTTATGTCTGTCAGGCTTTATCAATGCCATTGTTAAACAGAAAATGCCTTCTTCCACTGAAGCTTCATAAAATCCTGCATTTCTGGTACCTAAGGTAGTTTTAAGCTCTGGAGCCTTTGAAAAGCTTTGGAAGTTGTGGCTTTCTTTCTTAAAGCATAACATTAGAAGTCCTGTCATGCACTGACTGTAATGGACTGTTACAGTCCTTAACATAATGTTATGCCTTGTGTTACACACTAGAAATTAGACATTACATTTCCTGTTCAGCTGCAAGTTTCACTGATCCCAGTGTGTGTGCTCTGAATAACATTTATATTTTTCCATTAATCTAGATTATTTCATGTCTGTAAGAGTATCATACTGTGCTGCTGTGCCAGGTAAGCAAAGGGGATAATGATCCTAAATATTTAACGTTAATTAAAAACATGATGATATGCTTATGTTGCTTGCATTCATTATGAAATGAAAAAATAAATCATTCTATTAAAGGTATTGTTCTATTATTTATTACTATATAATTTTATTTATTCACTCAAAGTAAAGTCAGACACATCAGGTACAAGTAAGGGGGTATGCTTGAGCATGCCAGCTTCTTTTTGCTCTTGTAGCTACGACTGAGTTCCACAATCAGAAGCACCCCGCTACTGATGAGTAAGTGGGCTTGCTGGCAGCCAGTGGCAGTGAGGGCAGAGGCCAGGGCAGCATGCCTGGTGAACCGAGACACTTGACCTCTTTTTCACTGTGAGCTCCAGATGCCCTTTCAAAATGATGGGCCCCAGCCTGAATTCACTGTTTGGTCATAAACTGTAGGTTGAAGCAGGAGAGAGATCTTTCCAGCAGGGTCATGACCCTGCAAGGAAAGCCAACTTCATCCAGCCTTTCATAGATGGCTTTGATTCTCTGTCTATTGTTCACCCTCTCGCCTTCATTAGCAGGTTTGGTTGGTACAGAGTGAAAGTTTTCTGAGGCAGACAATTCCCTGTCTGTGTGAAATGCCTACCGTGATACAATCTCGCTCATTACTTGGGTTGGTAGACACAGCAGCAGTAATAAGCGCAGCGACCTGTTACTGGACATGAAGTTAATTGAATCAGAAGACATCCTGCACTGTGTACACTGGGAAAGATGCAATTTAAGACTGTTAAGGAAGGTGCATGTGCTGTATCGATATTCTTCTCTGATATTCTAGACTGTACTCATTCATCAGCATTTAGGTCTTCTGTTTGTAGAGAATAGCTGAATGAAAGCCATGTTTTTTCTTCTAATCTTGTTGCTGCTAACGTGCAGAAATTATGGTTCTCATGTACATATTTTGCGTGGCAGAAGAGATAAGAATGAGCAGATAAAGTTCAAAACGTCAGTGGGAAAAAGTTCAACCTGCCTTACATTTGAGTAAGGGACTTATCAAGAACAGGGAGGAGTACGGAGCACAGCTGGTTTTCCAGATAATGTTCTTAACCTTATAGGACCTCCCAAAATGTATTGCAAACATGCAAAGGATTATTTCTTTCTCATGTTTACTTCATTTTTTTTATTGTGACAGAGGAGGGACAGTATCAGTTACCAAAATGCCTTTCTATTTAGGACTATTACAAAAATGAGTAGGTTAGAAGGGTCCAGCTACAGATGACCTCTGTATATCAGGACCTCTTCCCATTACAAGCCAGTCATAATGGTGTCCCCATATCTTTCTGACTGCAGAGACTGCTCCATTTCCTGTGACAATAATCTCCTGGAACAGGGCAGGAAAAAACAAACCTCAAAGAGGTGCTGCAGTCCTATCACTTATCTTTCTCCCTTGACTTATTCTCTCTGGAGAGCATGGAGATTGCAGCTGTGCTCCTGAGAATAGTTATGGTAGGAAGCAGGAGGGTTCTTGCCCCCATTAACAATGTTAGTTATTATCTGAACAGTCTGGCCCTCAGATGATTTTATAAGTGAGGAGCTCAGTTTTGTGAGGAACATTGGAGAACATTGCAGGACATATGTATGTTTTAAGGCAGGCTTAGAGGCAACAGAGTTCTGTTGAACATTCAAGTCAAAATCAATGCCAGTTAGAACTGGTTAAGAGTGGAACACTGAGTAGGTGTTGGAATAATATTTTTCCAGTTAAATGGTTGAGTTGTCCTTTTGAAGTTATGGAAGACAGTTATGTTTATAAGAATTGTATCAACATTTGTGGCTATATTTGAGAAAGGTTCAATACTTGAAAAAGTAAATCTTTGCATAGCAACTTTATTTTAGGTTAACTGACCATGGGCTCATCATCGGTGAGTGCACTGGCATATTTCCATGTCGTAATAGTACCTAGTATGCCAGTGACTGAAAGACTAGAAGTAATCAGGGAAGTTTGCAACATGAAATTGCTCATACCTTAATAATTATCTTGGGAGTTACACTGAAAAATAGCTGTTGTTGCATAAAATTGAGTTCCTCTCTTGAAATCATCTATTTGTCTCTTGTTGCCTGCTGCATATGCTACCAAGTTATACAGACTTTAAAAAGACAATCATAATTGTAGGCAAGACTGAACAAAAAAAAAAATATCCATCACAACCTTTTCCTTTTAGTGACTTCTGGATCATGTTTTTCCATTCAAGATGACATGTAAATTTTAAATAGCACTTTGTTAAAAATCACCAAGCTATGAAATATTTGTCTTGCAAGGAACAAAAATAGCTCTGCACATAGCGTCAATAGAGAAACAAGAGTTTCTGTTATTGAAATTCATCTTTTATATTATTTGGATGTTGACCTCTCTTGTGCGATCTCAGTTTTCTTAAGTAACTAGATTCTCAGAAACTTATCATGCTGCCTCACTACTGGAAACCACTAGCAGCTCTTATACCTTCAGCAACTTATCGGATTTATGCAGCAACTGACTCTGACTTTATATCATCTGTGTGGTTGATTAAATGTTGGTGTTTCAACACTAATGAAGTTAAACCAGGAAAATTGTAAAATTTTGGGTTCCCCAGTAAAAGAGAGAGATGGATAAGCTGCAGTAAGCCCAGATCCACTTCCTGGCTTCACGAGACTTTCAGTAGTTTTCAAATCTTTTTTATAATGATGAATCATTAAGGCAGTGTGCGGATGAGTGTCTTTCTTTACTCTAGCCTAGCCCCAAAAGCATTCAAAATAGGGCCTACACAGCTCCAGGCTCTCTTCCATCATATAGCAGCTGAATTGCTCATTCTGTATCCCTGTCAAACAAAATCTCTGGAAGTGGAATGCCATGTCAAATAGAAATCTGATCCAGCCCTAGAACAAGAAACGAAGCCAAAATAGTGCTGGCTTTCTAAGTACTAGCTATGCGAAATATGACTCATGTAAGTGAATGCTTTTGCCATCAGTTTACGTAACACAATTTTAACAACTTTTCTTAGGCTCAGGAAACATCTCTCATACATGTATGTATGCGTACATACACATATATGTGTGTGTGTGTGTGTATATATACATGCATACATATATCTGTCCATACATGAGGTATACACATAAAGAGGTATGGTATGAGAGTAGACTGCTTTGGTGCCAAGCTTTGCAGAATGTCTGGAAGTGGCAAGCTGAATTCCATCTCCTTTTACACCAGTATAATTCCCTTTATCCATGGTCCTAGAAAATCACCTTTTCTAAAAATCTACAGCCTGATAGATACAGATCATCGTCCTCTGGCAGTAAAAATGAATCTTACCAGGAATCATCTAACCTGTTTTCATAACACAAGCCAAATATGAGCATCAGTCTTCCCTGTGACCATTTCTATTGGTGGTACAGTATACATACCTCTAGCCTGGGTGTAAAAATGGAATATGAATAATGCCCTGCATGGGATTGAGTTTAATTACAAGACTCTCCCTGTGAAAAATGTGCATTTCAGCCCTACAGTGAGCTTGTTTCAACTTCCCATTACTACCTATGCTTTGGGCATTTTTGCACTGTGAACAGCATGAGTCCTAAGCCTCATTAGTTTCCTTATTAGCCCTGCTGGTTTTATGCATTTTAAACCCCAGACTGGGTGCCAAAACACAGTTTTCAAGGAGTCTGTGCAACATTCCCCCATTGTAGAGCTATAAGTGTGTCTGATCCCCTAAGGAAGCCTGATGTCTTTCTTTTGACACGGTCTGTGTCACATGTTAGTCATACAAGAGTATTAAAAATTAAAATTATATTTGAAATCCATTGATCTCATCTTAGGTAACTGTCTAGATTTTTGTTTTCCTTCTCATGAGGGAAATCCTGGTATCTTCCCTGCCCTTTTTCTGGTATTGGAGAATGAGATTTTCAGGAAAAACACGCCCAACAAAGTTTCCCAGGTGATGTCTGATTTGTAACATTTTTTCCTACACTTATGTTTTTAACCACTGGATTTTTTATTTTCACTTGCATTACTTAAGTTTCCATGCAGCACATCTGCCCCATATTCACAGCTTCTTGCATGCATTTCAGAAAAAAAAAATGCCAATTATGACTATAGTTTTCTAGTGGCAGCCTATAATGAAGTGTAGAGTAAACATCACAGCAAATTCAGCAATCAGATCTTAAATACGCATTTAGACAATACTACTTTCAAGCTAATGTTCTGAAACGGGAACATGCTGTTATAACACTAGCTCTTACTGGAATGGCATCAGAGCAAGGGACAGAAATCGCTCCTCTGAACCCAGGCACAAGGAATGCCACATAGGAACCTGAGCCACATTGGTCCACCCATACAGGTGGACAGCCTTGCAACTCACTGCTGAGAAAGCCTTTCTCCTGCTTTCTACAACCACTGCGCACATCAGAGGGCAAAGTATCTATCCAGTTTAGCAGAGGAACTAGTATGAAACTCAGCCAGTATTCAATGGGGGAGAAACCCCCGCTCTCTTTTAGTACAGTCCAAGAACAGCTGACCCTTGGTAGTCTGTGTAAAATGGGTTTCTATTCTGATTTCTCCACAGCCACTGGGCTATCTTCCTCCTTGATAGGATACCAGTGTGCAGGATGGGAATGCTTTCTTTTAATATGCTGATATTTCAATGTCAAAGTGCAGCTGTCAGCAACCATGGTGAACTCTATCCTAGCTCCACATACATTGTGAAACTCCTGGGTTTCCAGCAAAAGGCTAAGCAGAGATGAAGTGGAGCAGAGAGGGGCAGGTTGTCAAACCTCGAGGATCAGTTAGTGTAATCACTGCAATGTCTGGCAGAAGCTTCAGTGATGTGCACTAAACTGATACTGCTCCCACAGCAAGTACTCATCCATTAGGTATGGCAGATGCCTTCAGCACAAGACAGCTGCAGTGGAGGAAATTAAAGACAGAATTTCCTTTCATCTGGATCCAAGAATCTGTGATTATTGCCTGTTTGTGCACCGGAAAACAATGGAAGACACTAAACACTTGGATGTTAGGGAAGTTCTACAGTTCTCCAGCATTGGGAAAAAAAATAAAAATCAACTGAAGTAACACACACCATTTTCCATCACCAGCAATGAAACAGATGGTGAATTTCCAGCTGGTTATTACCTAGCTGCTAATTACCTAGCATAAATAGCAGCTGGTGTTTCATTTTCCCTAAAGACAGAGTTTGAGATCAGAAAGAGACTGGAAGGAGTTGCAGGTCACTAGACTTGCCCCAGCATGGGATGAGAAAGGTCCTAGTGAGTTTGGAGGAACTTCCAGCTGTTCCACTTCAAACGTAGATAGTATTTGTTCAAGCTAAAAATTATCTAAAACTAATCAGCTGAAACCCTTAGGAAACAGTCTTCAGTGAAGCAGCTTTCCTTGAGTTCATCAGCAAAACACAGATCTGGCTGCTGGCAAGATGTTATAGTGACTGGATCCTGTTTTTTGGATTTTGCTACTATACTCAGAACACCAAATGGGACGAATCAGAATACCACTAGGAATGCAACATAAATGGCTTTTCTTTGTTGCTTACTAAATTCCACTTATGAAATTAAGCTGAAACTTGTTTACAGGGATTCCACTTCATTACTGAAGAGAGTCATGGATTGGTAGAACAAACAACAGACTGGAACAACAATCAAACAAACCACTTTCCCAGGAACTATTCCCTGTTGTGATTACACTAATATGAGAAACTTTGTGCTACAGTGCTGGTCAGCAAAGAAAAGTTTCCATAACGCTGTAATACCAAAGCCTGGTGGTGTCAGGTTGCTAAAGATACCTGTGAAATATTCTTTTATAACCATGAAACTGTTAATCACTCAGTGATGAAATACTTGCAACAGTAGTCTCTGCTGTATTTGAGATGTTTCTGAGCCTCTTTTCAGACCTCAGTGTTTCTAGGGTTAAGTTAGTTGGCACTGCAATTGCACTCTAATTTCAATATAGTCCAACCCACTAAAGCATTGTATTTATTCAGTCAGCAAGTCTTGACTGCTTGCAAGTAGAGTTTATCACACACTTCAGTGCAACAGTTAACTCTCCATCTGCACAGCTGTTTAGAGAGAGTATAGAAATCTCTTAGTAGAGACCACTAACCTGTTTTACAGGTCCTTGTAAAACACACTCTTCCTCTGCTATCTGTGACTCTTGCCCCTCCATAGCTAAGTGAGCAACAACATCTCGGTGATACAGAATTAACTCCAAATAGCCACCAGAACTGATAAAAATCAACTTTGATTTTAATGTTTTATGTTTATGTTTAATGTTTTAATATGGAGACTCGATCTTCTACTGCTGTAATGCTATTTGCTGGTATTTTTAGTCTGATTTCCTGGAGAGCAAACATAATAACAATGATAACATGACTAGATTTATTTTATTTTTTTAATTAGAAATGTGTTAGGTTCATGCAAATGGGATTGTTATCACTATAAAACTTTGAAGAAATTCCCAGTGTCTTGGACGAGCCTTCCAACACGTACCCAGAGGAAATGAAGCATTCTTGTTGGGTGGTTCTTGTACTCAGGGCCTTCATCTTAATCTTCAAAGGCCTTCATTAATTCAATCTCAATTTCATGAAAAGCACCTCACTTCCCTCTCTGTGATGTTTATGAGTAACAGTTCTACTCCTTAGATGTGCCAAACCCACTGACCTTAAGCGTATAAGAAGTGAAAGCAGACAACAAAATTTTCTCAGCTACTTCCTCATGTCTCTTCAGCAGAGGGAAACAGGAATGGCTGCAAACCAGTTCTCTTTGAGGTCAACATGTCAACAGCATTTTTGCACGTGCACTCACAAGAATAAAACCAGCAATAAATAGACACAAAAAACATGTGTGGGGTGGTGGGAGTAGAAAGCATCAGCAGAGAAGGGGAGGACTAGAGGAAGAGGGCTATGACTGCTGTGAAAGATTTAGCATCAGTCTCACGTGCTTTCACAGACCCAACAATGAGGAATGATTGCAAGTAGAAGATCTTTGGAGAAAAAAGCACAGTGAGCAGATGGAGAAAAGTGTCACAAACATTGTGTAGGACAGAACTTGAACCCTAACCCAAAGTCTGGACCCCACAGCCTCATACAGTTGCAGTATTTATTCAAAGCTGCTAGCATAGCAGATGAAGACTGTAATATAAGAATGCAGAAAAAAGTGACAGCATTATTTTTTTTTTTGAGATTGCATGAAAATTGATTATTTTACAGAACGTTTTTTCTGATGAGAGTTGAAAGGTCATTTCTTCTGCCTCTGAGCTCTTTCTGCCTTTTAAAATACCTAAAAATAGAGTCTAATAATCCATAGCCGATACTCATACATGTCAAACTCAGACACTGAGCACACAAACTGAAAAACCAGGTAGGTTTTTATGTTATAAATATTTGTGTGTTTCTCTTCTCCCAATGTGTGTGCATACTGTAAAATTCAAGACTCCTCAATTTGTAGAACATGAAAAGAAAAAAA
>VZTM01034039.1:0-12581 GCA_013400555.1 Jacana jacana | reverse complement strand
GGCCCAAGTAGGAATGCAGAAGTGTGCAGAACAGACTTGCCAGGACTGATAAAATATGTACTTGCTCATTCAATTCCTGATTCAATGTCTTTGGAAACCTTTTCCGTCAGGAAGCATCCTACCAAACATATTTAAATGTATCTTGTGTGTGCAGATGGGTCCAATGTATCCAACAACAACAGAAAAATAAAGCCATCTACTGAGAATCGGTCACATAACTTGAACATGAATACTTAGTTGTTATTTATTGCTTTACATCTGTAGATTTCAGAGTGCTTTTGCAAAACTTTATCCACATTTCTCACTGTGGAAACTGAATCACAAAACAACAAACAAGTCATGCAGTGTCAACGTACTTAGAGATTTGGTAAAGTTTTTGAGATGAGCACCGGGTTTTACACTCTGCTATCGGAATCCAGTAAGGCAAAAACCATCACAAAAGTTTCTGTGATTGTTTCTCTGATACTGATAAATGAAACAACAATGATGTTTTATTTACATCCAGGAAAATACCCTAACCTGCTGACCATGCTGCCTTTGCTTGTAGCATTCCTGCAGCTTTCTTCTTTTCAGTCCCCTGAAGTACATCATGCATAGAAAGTTTAGGAAGAAAACTGGAAAAGAAAACCCATAACTAGAAAAACCATAAAATATAATTTTAAGCATGTCCATAGTTAAAGAATTTTTAAGACTCATGAGTCCTTTCCTATGTCAGAATAAGTTTTGCAAACACTTCTGTGTGTAAGGTCATAATATTTTACACTTTATTCCCAAAGACACTGAAGTGAACAGAAAGACCCTTGAATTTCCTACAGGTGAAGAAGAGGTGGGAGATTTTTCTTTGACTTATAAAAGCTGCTCCTCAGCAGACACACACATTGCTTGCTTAGAGAAAAAGCTTAAACACAACTCTAAGAATAATATAAAGCCACTGCAAAGAAAAAATCTTTTCTTCACAGAATATTATTTATAGATCTCACCTGGGATTAGCCAAGAATTTCTTTCACATGTGAATAAAACAAAAAAAGAATGGCTAGTAATTAAAATATGATATATTACATAGAAAGAGAGAACTTTAGAGGCACATCTGCAGTCTACCTATGTGAAAGACATGGAGAAAACTGACACCAAAAAATGCCTGTAAATGTGAACCCAGCAAGTAACCACATGTTACTACTGCAAAAGCATAATTCACATTCAACATCTGGATTTTGTGAACTGCCTTCAAAATAAAAAAAGAATAATAATATAAAGCGGTGGAGTGTAGCCTGGTGCTACGATTCCATACCTCACTTTGCATAACTTCTCCTAGGTGTTCCAAGAGAATGCTCTTCATTGCAATCATAACAATGTCAGTACGATTAATCTTACAAAAGTGAATCCTGTTGAAAATTCAGCAGATTTTTAGACTTATCCAGCGATTTCATGTAAAGAATTAAAATTTCTGGACATACAGAAAGACTCCTTTCTGAGAAGAGACTAAATGACTACTAAAAGACTGCTTGATTTAGGGCTCTTCACAGTGACTGAAATGATCATGTCCTGGTTAGAGGAAAAGATTTGGATATAGGTAAAACAATGATCGTATGCCGTACCACCATGGCTTATTTGCTCTCTGATAGTTTTCACATTTATGTACACAATGACTACATAGCATGTCACTGGATTGCTCTAGTCAAGAACATGGGAATCCTTTCTCCAAGTAGAGGCTACTTATACTCCTAAGAGAAGTTACAGAGTGGGAAGAGATTCTATTTTGTCAGAGGATTAAATAATGCAGTATCACACAATGCCAAGCTATGTAAGGCCTGCAGCACAAAGCCCACACGGAGATATAAATGATTTTTTTATTTAATCAAATTGCCATTCAGTGCTAGGACTTAGCCTTTTAGCCTAAAATTGGTATTTGGAACAGACCAAACAACTAGACAGCTCTAGAATCCAGGAAGTGGAAGAAAAAATGAATCTATAAATATTGTTTATGCAGTGGGAACTTTGGTGTATTTCATCATAAGACACATAAATTTAAGAAAACAGGTTTTTTTTATCCCTCAAGTAATGATCCATAATTTCCATACCTCATCTCTTTATTCTGATTTTTCTTCATTGGTATATTCTCTGATACAGGAATGGGAAACTTAGCAAACATGGTGTATACTTCTACTTTCCCCTTTTTACACCAGTAAAATGAAATAATAATATGCCCTTTTTGGCCATATTCCACCAAACTTTTGGCTTTTCCATAATGGCAAGATCTAAAGGATTTGGAAATCTTCTGTACAGTAGTTTAAGGATTTTGCCAAGACCAAAAAGACAGAAATGGTGTTTTGTGCCAGATAGACTATACACATTTTATCTTTTTTAGATTAATCTGTACATAAAATATGTGTATGAGAATCTGGTTCAGTATAATTCTTTCCTTATGATTCTTTGACTTTGTAGCAACAAATCATCCAATGTGGGAAGAAAAGAAAAACTCATTAACTTGTAAAGATTTTGTTCATCAGAGTGTTTGCCACTGTAATTGCAATTTTTTTTTTCTTGCTGCAAGTTAATGGTCAGATTCAGTCAACTTCTTTCATGAGGTGTAATTTCTTGTTCTGTGGTTGACAGCATTAGCATCGATGATAAAGAAGTATCTACATAGTACTTGTCAGAGAACTGTCCCTGCTTGTTAGGACACTTCTTATGTCTAAACCAAAGGGTTAATTTTGTGGAGGTCTCTTGATCTTCTGAGTCCAACAAAGCTCTTAGCAGTCTTATTTTACCCCAGTCACAAATGCAAATGCATATTGGGAAAGCAAAGGTTTTACAGACACAGCCTGTCCACAAGGTAGACAAAAGTATCCATAAAAATATTTTTGGTGGAGGCTCCCTTGAACTGGTACCAGACGGTCTCTTGCCAAACATGGAGTAATGAGGTCAGAAGCCTACAATGGCCTTAGCGCCACCTTCCAGACTATGTAAAGGTGTATATATTAATAAAAAATAGTGAAAGAGAAGTATACAAAAGTTCATATACAATAGGCAGAATACATACACCCTTCATCATACAAAAAATCAGTCAAAAATTACCTGTTCCATGAGAAAGTATTTATATCCCCTGAGGAAAGAGAGGTTTCACCATTCAGAAGATCCATAAGATTAACTTTTTTTTTTTTCTGGAGCAGAGCTTACAGGTTCAAAATATATTACTGAGCCAGAGGAAGGGCACATCTGTTGTATTTGCACTATTATTGACTGTTCTCATCTGGATGTGGAAATAGCAGTCTAATAATGACTGTACCAATTGTGCATTGGTGGTGGGTTGACCCTCACTGAACACCAGATGCCCACAAAAGCCACTCTATCACTCTCCCTCCTCAGCTGGACAGGGAAGAAAAAATACAATTAAAAGCTTGTTGGTCAAGATAAGAACAGGAAGATCACTCAGCAATTATCATCACAGGCAAAACACATCTGACTTGGGAAAATTAATTCAATTTATTAACAATAAAATCAGAGCAGGGCAATAAAAAAATAAAACCAAATCTTAAAACACCTTCCCCCATGCCTCCCCGCCTCCAAGCCCAATTTCACTCCCGATTTCCTCTACTTCCTCCCCCACAAGTAGACCTAGGGGACTAGGATTGGGAATTGTGGTCAATTCATCACGTTGTCTATGCCACTCTTTCCTCCTCACACTCTTCCACCTCTCCTGTGTGGCATCCCTCCCACAGGAGACAGTCTTCCATTAGCTTCTCAAGGTGAATCCTTCCCATGGGCAGCAGTTTTCCATGAAGTGATCCAGCGTGGATCCCTTCAATGGGCTATAGTCCTTCAGGAACAGACTGCAACAGTATGTATCTCCTGTCGTGTCAGAAGTCCTGCCAGAAAACCTGCTCCAACATGGGCTTCTATCTCCATGGGTGCACAGGTCCTGCCAGGAGTCCGCTCTAGCACAGGTTTCCCATGGGGTCACAGACTCCTTTAGATGCATCTACCTGCTCAGGTGTGGGGTCCTCCTCAGACTGCAAGTGCATGTCTGCTCTACCATGGACCTCCATGGGCTGTGGGGTGACAGTCTGCCTCCTCATGGTGTTCCCCATGGACTGCAGGGGAATCTCTGCTCTGGCACCTGGAGGGCTTCATCCCCCTCCTTAACTGAGAGTTCTTGTTGTCATGTACTCTCTCTCCTCCCTCTGGCTGCTGCTACACAGCAGCACTACCACCGTTGCTCGGGCTTGGGCTTGACCTTGGCCAGCGATAGGTCCATGTGGAAGCTGGCTGCTATTGGCTGTCAGACACAGGGGAAACTCAGCAATTCCTCACAGAAGCCATCCCTGTAGCCTCCCCTGCTACCAAAATCTTGCCAAACAAACACAATACAGGGTTATAGAATTGTTAGTATTTATAAGTGAGCATTATGGCATTTATTGTAAAATGGTATTATTATACAATATTTTTTTGATAAAAAATATAAACATTGATTTAATTTTTTTCTATAGCATGAAAGGACACTTCAGTTGAGGAGATGTATTGAAAACCTATGGAGACCATGTTATACATTGACAGAAACAGGACTGGCACTGTTCAGTTTAGCAGTGCTGTGCCTGTATACTTCAGAAGAAAATGGCCATTGGTATTGTTTCATGCAAATTAACCAGTACTGTTTTTTATAAAGAAAAGGAAGAAGGCCATAAATAAAAGACTATTATTAAGAACAACATGTAGTGGGACTGATCATAGCCTTTTTATTAGCACACATTTCAGAGATATCCCAAATTATCTTTTAGTTGGTTTCCTTATTAATTCAGCTAGAGAAGACACATCATTACAAGATTAAAATGGCATTAGTATTGCTGGGTGATATGAAGCTTACTGGAAACAATAGTTGTTGTGACAACAATCACTGAAAAAGAAAATGAAATACGTCTAAAAGTACTACTGATAAGGCTGTAGTCAAAATTTTCTTTTTAATCTACATTATAAGAAGTATTTTTTCTTTCATGTAGTTAAATCATATAAATATTAGACTAAATTGCACCAACATTAGTGCATTGCTGCTGTGCTTCACTTACATTAAAGTAGGAAATATTTACTAATTTTCCAAATATGGCATATCAGATGACTCTTGGAAATAGTTATCCGCATGATTCATGAACAAGAAACTTGTTTCCAGCAGGTAAGAACAATACAAACAAAGAAATATTTTGCAATGCAAAATAAAAGGGATGAAAAAAACAGACTTCCATCAGACAGACTGTAAAATCATAAGACTGCAGAGTATGATATGCATTAAGCATAATTACATACAAATGCATACTTTGAAAATGAACATCAAAAATGTGTTTATATTGCAGTGAAATTAAGCACATGTCCCAGTTAGTATTAATAACTTCCTTGTTATATGAGTGTGTTTTCATTTTAAGAGCATTTTATTGTGTAGTCTCTCCTACTGAGTTGGATTTGCTGTTACAGTTCTTACACCAAAACCACATGAGTAGACCACTGTTGTGGGCAAAAAGGCCTTCCTGGCTTGTCCGTCACTGCCACTTTCAAATGGGATATTACAAAATCACATATGTGGTCTTATACAAGGTCCTCCTATATGCACTGCTAAAGCTGATAGGCACCTGTACAATTTGAGGAATACATCAGAAAATGGAAAAAAAATAAGTCAGTGGGACAGTAAAATAGAAGTTGAAAGTACTGAGGAAAACGATGGAGGGAAGGTGCTTTGTGACATAGAAAACTTAGACTTAACAAGCCATTCACAAAGCAATTTATTGTGTTTGTTAATTGTAATTATAGATTTAAATTGGACAAATAATCCCGTAGGACTACACTGCTTTGCCAGCTGGGCAAAAGTGACTGTCACCTGCTGCAGGGAGACCAGAGAAACCCCAAATGCAACAAACAATTGCAACGTGAAAAGTCAGCTAATTCACACTAGACTGGCTAAAAAACAGGCAGGGATGTTGAGGCTGTGTTTTTATAAACAGCAAATGATTCCTGGACAACTAATGATTTCTGGGCCAAACAATACAAAAAATCCCTAAGGAGAAATAATTCTTCTGGTCTTGAGTCAGTCCATACGGAAGTGTCATAATGCTGTTTTTGAAGACTATCTCTGCCATCATAGATACAACATACTTCTCAACTGTTTGTGTGCATAACAAGAGCTGAACAACCCTCTGCTGTCATGCGATATATAAAAAAGGGGATAATAATAAAGTGAGAAAGCTACTTAAAAAGAAAATTAAAGGAGCAGGAAAAAATAAATACATTAATAAATCTTTACTGGAAGTTTGGGAATGATTTTGGAGCCTCATGTTGGAAGTAAAACACAAATGCATACGTTTTCAAAGAAGATTTCAGAAAGAACAAAAGAAAGTCAGCATGGGCAAACAGCAGATACAGGAAGTCTATTAAAAATAAAAAGCCATCCCTCAAAATCCTGAAGTTCAATCTGAATAAAGAAACCAGAAAAGAGCATGAACTCCTGTAGTTTAAATGTAAAAACACAGTAACAGCAGACAAAAAAACCTCAGAAGCTAAAACCTTATCAAGAGCAGGAAGTCTGTCAGACAGTCTAAAGGCCCAATAAACAGTCAAGGCATGAGTGCCTGGATGAGATGACAACATAGATGACAACATAGCAGAAGAACTATATTACGATTTCAAATCTCTCTACATCAGGTAGGCATTTGAAGATATAATTTTTCTAAACCAAAACTTTTTTTTTTTTCACAGGGAACATAAAAGAGGATACAAATATCAGATTTAAATGTCAGGAATACAGCTTATAGGACAAACTGACAAAATGAATTATTTTAGATCATTGAAGCCAAACAGATTCTTCCAAGAGCTCTGCTGAAATTCTCGGAAGAAATGGCTGAACTACAGACTAAAGTATGTAACTTGGCTCTTAAAATTGCAATGCTACTAGAGGACTAGAAGGAGACTGCCTCTAGAGGTCTAGGGCACCACAGTTCAATAAGCCCGACTCTGAATGAAACTGAGAAAATATGACAAAGTCTGGAGTCTTTATAGAAACTCATAAGGAAACTAAGCAGCCACGGTATAACAGGGGAACCCAATCTGGATCAATACCTAGCTATAAATCAGGAGGGAGTGGAAAAAAACGTTTATTTTTCACAATGAAGTGACCAGTTCTGAGTTCTGAATAAACAGTCATGAAAAAGAAATTAATAACTATGTGACAAAGTTTGCTGATCATGCTGGTTTATTTTGGATCTTAAAAAGAAGCGTTGACCAGAGAGTTGCAGAAGGACTACACAGTACTGAGGGACTGGTTGATAAACTGGAAGATGGAACTTAATGCAAATAAAAATGAAGCAATGTGCATATCAAAAAACAAACCTAATTTTATGCTGAGTTCTAGCACGACCATTACCACTCAAGAATGAGGTCATTGGTTATAGGAGATAGTTTCACAAAATTATCACTTCAGTGTTCAGTAAAAGGGAAAAAATGAATGTTAAGGATTAATAGGTAAAGAATAGAAAACAAGACAGGAAATATAATTGTGCTACTATATAAATCTCCAGTGCACCTGCACTTGAATATTGTGTATGCCTGACACTCCCATCCTGAAAGGGATATGACCGGAAGTCAGGAAAATGTACAAAACCCCAGCACAGCAACAAATGACAGTAAAGTCCATTCAGAAGTGTGGAGCAGTTTCCAAGAGAGAAAATGCTAAATAAACTAGTATGGTTTGATCCAGACAGCAAGAAAGGAGGTATGATGGTGTCTCCAATTTCAGGTGTGGTGCAGTGTAGGGACCATTTCCCCTTCAGTCCTAGAGTTCTATGCAGTAAAACAAAACCAGTAGGTGACAGTTTTAAATCAAGAAAATAAGGCTGATCTCATCATAGTATGTAAATTAGCTGTGGTAATACCAAATGAGAAAGGTGGTGGGTGTTAAGAGCAGGCCCTTTAAGAGGGGGTTGCTGGGAGGGCACATATGCAAATAAGTGGAAGTAAGCGAAACGAAGTATAGTGAAGGCGAAACAAAGTGTGGGAAACAGCAAATGACACAAATGTTGTAGCCAATCATGGGGCAACTTTAAGCCTGTGGAAAGTGTGTGGAAAGCTCGTGGACAATATCCCTCTCCCTATCCGAAATGTAGTGCTTAGCGAATGAGGACCTGTAACTGTAGAACGAATGTAGGTACTTCCTGGTGTTGGTGCTGCCTGGGGGGTGCTTCCCGACTATGTGTGCTTCCCGACTGTGAGTGCTTCCTGAGAGGAGTGCTTCCTGGGTGCGCTTCCGGATTCGGGTGCTGGCTGGAATGGCTTCCTGATTGATGGCGTCGGGCTCGACTGCTCCTGGCCGCGGCAGGTGGGCCTCAACTATTTGTTTGGATTCAAAAACATTGCAAGAATATATGGAAGAAAATGACACTGGAGTCTGTAAGGAATGGAGATACCACCTCTACCTCCAAAAGTTTCCTAAATATGCAACTGCTGGGTGGGGGGTGAATGTTCAGGGGAATTTCACAATATACTTGTCATCTTCCTCCACTTTTTTCCAGGCATCTGCTTTTGCCTACTGTCAGAGACCGGATACACAACCAGACAGGCGTTTGGTCTGATTTAGCACAGCTGTTCACATGTTCTTAGTGATAAAATGCACTGTTCTTCGTTATGAAAAATAAAAATATTTTATTTTTTTCTGCTAAACTTTCCGTGTAGTAGTCAAGAGTGAATGCTAACTTCTTTGCAAGTGAGTATGAAAGCCCTCCTCTTGATCTTTGTATACTAAATGCAAAAGAGCTCTGTTGTTTCTGTCTTGACTACACAGTGCTGTTATATATTGTTATACATAAGAGCTTAAAAATGAGTTAATTGTCGTGGAAATCTTTAAAAGTTAGGAAAGGTTTCTAATGGGGTTCTAAAGGGTTTCTCTTTTAATGTATTTGGAGATCGGTTTTGATGAACAGAGCGTATATTAAAAACCAAAAAAAGTGAAAAGAAACAAGCCAGATACCTTTGCAGTAGCTTTATATTTAACTTTGCAGAAGAGAGAAAAAGATTTCTTTACATAACTCATTCAGCTACATGAGGGTTAAGCAAGGTCAGACTTCTAAAGCTGCCAATTAGAAGCAATCAGTAACTTACTTCATCATAATTAGTTACCACTTATCTGTTGAAACTTAATGTATGTGTGCTCCTGGTCTGGAACAATTCTAGTGCCAAATTATTTCAGTCTAGCTTGCAGTTGTGTGACAATACTTACATACAGGACAGAAAATAGCTTTGTTTTATAGAAAGCCTCAGAAAAGAGAAAATTTCTGCAATCAAAAACCAGCATATGGTTCTGACATTCCTCATTTTAGTAACTCATGCTTCCTTCTGTCTTCCATGTTTGGTCAGATCACATTTGCCTGATGCATTACGGTAGCTCCCTTATTTTTATAGATAGGTAGTGCACCAGAAGATAAAAATTCAACTCAGTGGTCCTGTTGTAATGAGGAAAATGTTTCAAGGCAATAGAATTATCACTCATATGAAGCTCCTTGTAAATACAAATCAAAAATTGAAGTTCAAATGAAGTTTCTACGATTTTACAATTGCATAAAAGATCTGGTTTTGAGTGATGTCATTAAGAATGATTGTATGTGTGAAAGAGGGAGCTGTAATAAGGTCAGAATCAGTAATAACCCAGGACTTTAATTACATACTTACTGATTGGAAAACAGCTATGCCAAATCAAAAGGAGATGGTATGAAGTTACATTGTAAGACTGGGTATTGCTGAGCTTGTTGAACTGTGTGGTCAGAGGCCATTTTGTCATAGATTCAGGGAATGAAATTTCACAGAATATTTTTCATAAAATTTGGAAAACAAGTAAAAATAATATGTATAGCATGGGAAGACTGTGTGGGCGATATTCTCCTGGAAAAAAATTGTAGTTGCCTGTAACAGTCTGATGTTTTCTGGAAAACTTCTTGACTTCCAGGTAACACCTTTAATATCTTCACCAAGTATACCCAGTAAAGCTTATGGTTTTCAGGTAATACCCTCTGGGCACTTGTAACATAGACAACAGTGAAATCCAGAAGCTTTTCTTTGCCACCAGATGAGAAAGTAAATCAGAAAACTGCACTAGAAGGAAATGATGTGAGCCTCTTGGTTGACCCATAGTCTCCATCCTTCACCAAATCTCTTCTCAGCCATACAAAACATTACTGTCTATAGAAAACAAAAACATTTAAGACACTGGAAAGAAGTATCAAATAGGAGTAAGCAAAGGAAAAGCTAAGAGTTTCAAGACGTTATCTGGAAATCAAGATTGCATTGAATAGCAGATTAATGGGATCAGTTACCCAAGCCATCCTTTCTACCTGCTACTGTCAATCACTGTACCTCCAGTTTAGATTTGAGAGCAGGAGGTGTTGTTCATTCTGTCATTAGGAATATGAGGGCAAGAAGAATTGTTGCAGAGACAGAAGGGGTATAATCAACAGAAGAGAAGGAGGAAGAGAAACCACTCCAAGTTGTAGGAGAGGAATAGTATCATGGCTTGCTGGAGTGTTTTAGACTTGGCATGAATTCTGCCTAATTTTGCTTTGATTCCATGCACCCAACAGAGCTTGAAAATGGCAATCATCTCACCATTGGGAATATATGTTTCTAGGTTTGGTTTCTCGTAACCTGTATTGAAATAAATCAGCATGTCTTGAATGTTTCTAGACTGGCATTTTCTTTTTGCTGTTAGAAAGTCTGATGTTGTGTGACATTTCCGAAGAGATTTGGTTTGGGTGTTCTCCAATGCAGAGATGAGCACTACTGATGAGCACTGGGAAATAATTTGAGAAATGGCTGTAGAGCCTGAAACTGAAATTCATCTCAGTTAAATCTAAACAAGGAGGAGGGTTACAGAGGTCAAATGTAGTTATGTAGTATGTAAAGAGTAGAATGAGCAAATAATTGAAAGGCTTTTGAAAAATATATAAACAGTCTGGTAGAAAGACAGACTGAGGAGAGTTTATACAAATAAGCAAAGAAAGTTAAAAGGATAATTAGAGAAGTGAAGAAATAATATTGGATGTCAAGTTGTATGGAATATTTCAATTAAGGGCTCTTCAACTATATCTGTAATAGAGACATAGGTTCAAAGGTTAAATTGTCCCATTAAAAACGATGGAGGATTGAAGACAGGGCAGAAGGAAATGGCAATTTGTTAAATATTATTTAGCTTCTGTTATTACAGCTGAAGAAGAAGATGGAAAACTGCTTGGGAGAAGAACTGTGTATCTTAAAAGGATAGGTCAACTCCTAATAAGGTGCAGGTAAAATTGGAAATAAATGAGTCATTTGACTGCAAATATATATTTCCCTGGTGTCACAGAGAGAAGTGGAGGAGATATAGAAAATGTATTCTTACTGGCTAGAAATTAGGGAAATTCTAGCTTATTATTTCAATATTTTTTTGTATGTAACCTTTATGCCAGGTCTCATATAGCACTGGGTTGGCACAACTACCTTTATAATCATTATCCTCATTGCAACTTATTGTGGGCTTCTATATAGTGAAGTAATAGAAATTATCCAGGTTAGTGGCAGACTTAATACACCAAGACATACTACCCAAATCCAGGGGAGGGAACGTGCAATAGACATGCAGAAGCAGTTCAAACCTGTACTGTAGAACGGTATGGAAATAAATGTTGGGAAAAGTTAAGAAGAGTCTTAAAAAATATACAAAAATATATTTCCTCAGATCTGATTCCAGCACTGCAATGAAATATTAAAGCTTTGAGCTGGAAAAGTATCACAGCATATAAATGAATACACTAACCAGCTCAATTTATAAATTGAGTTAAATTCAAGTAGAGTATCATATTCAAAAGAACCGGAAATGTTCATATGGCATAAGTTTTAAAATAACACTGCAGAACAAAAGCAGCATGCACAGTATAATGAGATGAATTAGAATATTTTTACAACAGACACAAACAGGAATAATATACAATGCATAGTGACTATAAAGACTTAAATACAAAATGAGGTTTCTGTGATTAAATACTTCTTGAAAACAGAAGTTCAGCACCTCTTATTTTAAAAATTCCCTGATCACTAATTCCCTAAAAAAGGTTGGGCATTCAAAAGCATCTCCTACTAAAATAGTGGGAATTGAGAGTTTCTGGGAGTTTTGAATATCTGGCAATTTGAATCCACCATTTTTCTTAACAGAGAAATGGAGAGTCAGACCTGTGGTGCCTTCTGCAGCTTTAATTCAGCATTTTCACTTTTTATTGCCTACAGGCAAGATTGGCTTGATCAGCTTCTTCTCTATGACAGCTGTTATGAGTTAAAACAGTTTTCTTTGGTGAATCCCATTCTCTCCTTCATATCTTTTCACCAGTGAAAGGTAAGAGTTAAACCACAAGAAGATGGAGTCTTTAGGATGTAAAATGGAAAGTGGGTGGCTGGAAAGCTGTCCAGAAACCAATCTTCCCCTGATTATAGGGGTCTAGACAGCTAAAATAGCAGATACAGCTGTGTATTGGAAAAATAGTAGCAGTCTTTGTCATAGACAGTGGGAAAAACTTTCCATTGTACAGTTT
>VZTM01034033.1:124975-139908 GCA_013400555.1 Jacana jacana | reverse complement strand
TCCACCACTTCCCTGGGGAGATTATTCCAATGGTTCGTTGTCTTCGTTGTGAAAACTTTTCCTCTTGTGTCCAATCAGAACCTCCCCAGGAGTAACTTGTACCCAATAGCCCTTGTCTTTTCCGTCTGGCTCCTTGTAGAAAGGGAGTCTCCATCTTTGTAGCCACCCTTTAAATACTGAAGCATGGTGATAAGGTTTTTCTTAAGTCTTCCTTTCTCAAGGCCAAACAAACCAAATTCATTCAGCCTTTCCTCATATGGCACCTTTCCGATCTTTGATCATCTTTGTGTCCCTTCTGTGGACTCTCTGCAGCTTGTCCACATCCTTTTTGTCTAGCAGGGACCAAAAGTGAACACAGTATTCCAGGCGTGGCCTGATGAGCACTGAGTAGAGTAGAATGTCAGAGTAGTGGAAATAACCTATAAAAGCTGGGTTCTGCTGAGCCAAAGCTTGCTTAAGTGACCCAAATACTGCTTCTTTGACTTTATCTTCATTTGGAGGTTGGTAGCAGATGCTTACTGTAAGATCCCCCAGTAATTATGGGGAAATAAGACAGTCTGCTGCTTCCAGCTGTTTCATCTGTTATCTGTGGATTAGGAACTGTTGATAATACGAAGCTGACTTCGTAGCATTCTTTTCCAACTCCGGGAGGGCTCTGGTACCCTGTCTATAACACTGTGTGTTCATCTAACTTATTTTCCAGCGGTGGAATTTCTAAACCTTGATACGCAGAGCATTTTCATGCTGTGGCATCCAGTTGTATGAGATGGAACAGTAGAGCAGTTGATGCATATCATAAAGTTTAAAATCCTTTTATCTCTGCAAAGAGACAGATTTTTATGCCACATACTGTCATTTGCCTGCTTTAGGGAGACTATAGGCTAAAATTAGATTCAGAGCTAAATAGGCTAAAGTGTTTTTACTTGAAGACTGTCATGGTCACAAAGTTCCTTTCTGTTACTGTGCATTTAGTGTGGAAATGTACTGTT
Organism: Jacana jacana; assembly: GCA_013400555.1. Lineage (NCBI taxonomy): Eukaryota > Metazoa > Chordata > Aves > Charadriiformes > Jacanidae > Jacana > Jacana jacana. The sequence continues at coordinate 138,919 of VZTM01034033.1, read as the reverse complement.
AAGTATTCCATTCTTGTCTTATTGAAGTGCTAATGTAATCTCCCCCAGACAGGCGCTGTAACCCAAGCTTGCTGAGTATCATTGGTTACAACAGCACCACCACTCCAACCCAAGGTCAGGTAGTTCAGTGGTGGGATGCACAAGGAATTGTAGGACTGGTTTTGTTCTTGCTGTGTGTTCTCTATTCAAGGTAAGATTTTTTTAAAAAGTGCTAATTACCTTGTATTACTTCTCATTTTCAGATACTAAATTGCATTTATTTGGGTAACTGTGCTGTGTCCTTTCCTGTCCAATACAGCATCCGCACATCCAACAACAGCCAGGTTAACAAGCTGATGCTGACCAGTGATGAGTCCACACTGATAGAGGACGGGATGCCCAGGAGTGACGGCTCCCTTGATGATGGGGACAATGTTCACCGAGCCATAGATAATGAGAGGGATGGTGTCACTTACAGCTACTCTTTCTTCCATTTCATGCTTTTCCTGGCTTCACTGTATATCATGATGACGCTTACCAACTGGTACAGGTATTTATGTTTGATAATATATTGTGCTAATAATGAACATACAAGATGCTGCCTTCTGCTGGACAAGGAGGCACAAGTTGTGGGCTGTTAGGAATGTAGGTCTGACAGAACTTCTCAATATTTGATCAATTTTGAAATACAATTAATGTAATATAGGAGAAGCCAACCTTGTTCACAAGTGCCTGTTGTACTTCCTAGGATAATTCTGGTGATTGACTGGACTGTTGAAATAGATCCTGCTGAAGTGACCAGGATAGAGTCTAAAATTCTGTAACAGCTGAAAATAAGTAAACACCAGGTCCATGTCTGGTACAAAGTGCTGGAAAAAGGACATATAGCACACACTATATCAGTAAGTTGAGGGAGAGGTGATTCTTCCTGTCTCCTCAGCACTGGTGACACCATACCTGGAATTCTGGGTCCAGTCCTGGGCTCCCCAGTGCAAGACTGACATGGACATACTGAAGAGAGTGCAGTGAAGGGACTGGAGCATCTGTTATATGAGGAAAGGCTGAAGGAGCTGGGGCTGGCCAGGCTGGAGAAGAGAAGGTTCATGGGAGATTTTATCAATGTATATAAATACCTGAAGGGAATGTGCAAAGAGGATGGAGCCAGGGGTTTTTCAGTAGCAGGACCAGATGCAGTGGGCACAAGCTGACACATGGGGGGTTCCCTCTGATCATCAGGAAACACCTTTTCATTGGAAGGGTGACCAAGAAGTGATAGATTGCCTAGGGAAGTTGAACGTATTCAAAAGCCACCTCATAATAGTCCTGGTTAGCTGGCCTTAGGTGTCCCTGCTTAAGCAGGGGGGTTGGACCAGATGACCCTCAGAGGTCCTGTCCAATGACAGCCATTCTGTGATGGGGTCTGGTGGAGGGAAATTGGCTTGTCTGATGCCTGAAAAAAAGCCTAACCATAAAATAGACTTCCTTCTGTGTGAATTGTTAGTATGTTAACAGCTTGAGCAGATGTTCTTAGCGATTTAAGAATATAGATTACAGTCTCTGATAATTTGTTAAAGGAAAAAACTTGTATCGAAATAGCAACACTAGAAATTGGTTCCCTTCAAAAGTAACTCAGTAGAGAGATCGTCCTGCTGCGGTTTTGGTTTGCAGTCCTGCTTGGGTCAACATGACATCAAGATTATTAGTTCTTGATGTCTTTTGGCAAGGTGAAATGCACTGTTTGTGTCTATAAATGCTATCCAATTCCTGCCTTTCCACAGATTGGCTTGGAGATTCTTGGTAATTATCTCTGCTTCCTGACAGCTTGAGTATTTTTTTGTGTGGCTGCTGTTGCTTTCCACCTTGCAGTGACACCAATTTATGGCTGGTGTTCTTGTATAGATTGGTGTGAACTGCCCAGAAGAAGCAGAGTAGAGGTCTCCTTTGAGGGGTGGGGCTGAAGTGAAAATGATCTACTATGAGAACAGTGCTGAAGTGTGGCTTCCTCCCCAAGTATGTCACAATGAAACAGAAATGGTCAATTATCTTTTGTTTTTCTTTTCCTTCTTTCACAGTCCGGATTCTTCTTACGAGACAATGACCAGCAAGTGGCCGTCTGTCTGGGTGAAGATATCCTCCAGCTGGATTGGCATCGTGCTGTACGTGTGGACTCTGGTTGCTCCGCTGGTTCTTACAAACCGCGACTTCGACTGAGCCGTGCTGCTCTCCAGGACGTCGTGCTCCTTCACCCTCGTCTTTGAAGCAAACAGTATTCCCCACGATAGTGCAGTTGTAAATACGTGTGTGTGTGTGCGCGCCTGTGCGCGTGTGCTACCCATGTAGTCCCCCTCGCTTTATTCTGCATGATGACCTTGAATCATGTCTTTTGTCAATTCACTCAACGACTTTCTAGCTGAGCTCAGTGACAATTGCTAGAACGATGGTTTTCATAGGATTTACTCCTAGACTGAGCGCTTCGGGAGCGTTAGATGCAAGATCAAGACCTTTCGGATGTAGGTTTTATTTCCCCCTCAATTGCAATGAATAGTTGTAGGAAAGAAGTGCAAGTGTTAATTAGGGTAACAAACCAGTCTTAGATCAGGCTTTGCAAGCAAAGGAGGGGCTGCCTTTGATGATATTGTTGCCTTGATTCCAAACTAAGTCTTGAGCAAGTGTTGTTAAAACTTAGGGTGGCTCGTGTTGGGATTTCCTGGGACATCCTGCAGCGTTTCCGCACCAACAGTTTGACCCCTTCCCATCCGAGGGCGGCGCTACCTTTAGCGCCCCTGGTCAGTGGGGAAACTTGCACTTGAGGCTGGAGGAACCGATATCCTCCTTGGTGCTGCTGGGTCCGGTCCGGTGTGTCCCATTGCAGGCAGGAAGATGGACGCCCTGGGGAAAACCAGCCCGGTATCAGATGCTCAGAAGCATGTTTTTAAGGCACCTGTTTACAATGTGCATCTATATATTATTTTTTTTTTTTAAGTAGTTTAAATGGGATAGCTGTGCTGTAATTTATTGCTGGTTTGTGTGCCACTTACTTTCTTGGGTGGGCTACAATCACAGAGATTGCAAGGAGCTGAGTGGTGAAAGTCCTTCAGAGGAATTCTTTCAGTATTGTGGTTAAAAAGAGAACTGAGGAAAAGGAGCACTAAAGTTGCAGTGACTAAAGGAGGCTTGCATTTAACTAAAGCTTTAGTAAAAGTGGTTTTTAATGTATTTGGGGCTCTAAATTTTTGAAATCTTTTCATGTATTAGGTATTCTGCTTGTTGTCCATGGCCAGAGATGGACTTAAGCCTAGAAAGTCTAAATCTAGGCATGAGGTCAGCCATTAACGTGTTTGGTTAAAATACTGTTTCCTGTGCAGTTAGGAAATCTTCAATGCTTTTGTGCTCGCTGCTCTGTAACCGAAGCTGCGTTAGTTCTCCCTCACCTGCTGCAGCCTGAGACTAGAGCAGCCTGACTGGGACTGACCCTGGCGCCCTCAGCAGATGTCACCCTGATTTGTTACCGTGGTGTTTAGACCGTAACTTCCTGTTGTTAATTATTCTCTAAGCTTTTATTTTAATTCTGCACCTAAACACTGACATTTACTGCAGAAGTCTTGGCAGGTCAGTCAAACTCAAGATGGTAATGGAAGGAGGATTAGTAAAAGCTTGTAATAATTTTGAATATGTTGTTACCTTATTAATAAATAAATTTGGATGAAGGTGTCTGGTGACTTCTTGTATCTCCTACTCCTGACAAATGTGGATAGGGTGTAAGATTGTCTTCTCATCTCTCCTGCCATTTGAGAAGTTGCAGCTGGCAGTGCAGTTTGTAAGGAACGTGGTTGTTGTGCGCTGTATTGCACCCATGTGGTGTTTGGGTAAAAACCCCAGGACAGCAGCTCCCAAGTTGTGTGTCTGTGGGCTCAGCTCCTTGTAGAGGCTGCTGCTTTAAAAAGCAAAAGGCAATTCTGGCTGCAGTTGCCAGAGCTGTGGGAGACATTTCCCTGTTGTATGAAATTACTAAAATCTAATTTCCCCTGTCATGGGAACATTCTATACACTGGAGCCTCGCAGCCCTCCCAGCTCCACCTCTGAGGGAAGACAAACTGTAACCAAAGATAAAAGTTAACTTATTGTTTATATTAAATGAGCAGCTCATCTTGGGGTGAGATAATACAGTTACAGATGTGTCAAACTGCACTTTCACCTAGTGTTGCAGTAATGCCAGAGGACTGGCATTCAGTTTCTTTAATACAACCATACAGTTGTTTCACTCAAACACAAAAGTTTGGTAAAAGTCTTTTTAAAAAACATACTGGAAACACACCTTGAGGAGGGATACCCCAGGACCAAAAGCTAAGAAAACAAGAGAAAACATTCTTTTTTGCATAGTAATACAGAAAATGCAGCTTGCTGCGTGAACCACTTGTTTTGGAGGCCTGTAACTAACCTTGAAATGTGGTGATAACAGGACTATTTTCCAATAAACACGTGTAGAAGCAGCATGACAAACACAGGCTGTATATCCCCACCCACCAGGCACAGAGAATAAGAGACAACTCTTAGCAAGTATCACACTTAAGTAACATTTATTTTATCAGAGTAGATGGTCCAAGTAGAAGTACTCATGCAGTCAAGGGGCCTGGTGGCTGTAAAGAACTTTTCCCCGGTTTGTGCTATGTGTGAGCACTTCCACTGAAGTGAAAGTAAGGCAGAACCAAGATTTAGCAAGGTACAGGCACTTTGTTCCCAGTTCAAGCAGGGAAAAAAAAAGCCTACATCAGGTCCTGGTCCCCCCACCCCACCCCAAAAAAAGTCTCATGTATGTTAAACAAAATGTTGTAAAAAATAGAAAAAACCCAAGATACAGAAAGTCAGTGCTCCCTAACCACACTACTAGTTTACAGCATCATATGTAGACCAGAAGTAGAAGAAATCATAAATCAAAGCTTACTATTAACAAGTGTGCAGTTACCTGTCTATGTAGCGCTATGTGTAATACCAAGTATTTGACAGCAGCACAGTAACAGTCTGACTGGGCACTGCCAACCGTGTCTGGGAGCCTGCCTGACCCCCTGGAGGAAGTAAGACAGGAAAGGTATTTTAGATTCCACCTTATCTGGTTACATAAAACAAGTGATTTACAAAAAAACTCATATACCAAACAATATTCTAAATAAATAGTTCATCTTCGTGACTATGTACAGAGTCCCCATGATGTTAGTTATCCAAAAAGGGCATGTCTGTGTCCATGGGTGCTGGAGCCAGTTCGCATAGATAGAAGAGCGTGGCTTCGCTCGCTTCTGCCTCCGTCAGCGGCTCCAGCCGCACCAGTTTGCTCTGGGTGGGCTCGGGGTCCAGGCTGCTCTCCAGGAGCTCGTCCACTTCCAGGGGTTTGTCCGCAGAGGAAGAAGTTTCGGCTGCGGAGCTGCCGCCCTCAATGGCGGAGCCCGGGTTCCCATCAAGGAATGCAAGGAGCGGAAACGCAGTGTACTGGATCAGCTGCTTATCTGAGGGGAAATAACCCCACAACCTTATCAGTGCCTTTCTGCACGCACAAAGGAAAAACAAAATCCAACCCACAGAATTGCTTTAAAGAATAATTAATAAAAACCATTATAGGTGTTTTGTTTTAAATGACTGATCACAGAACTGTTACATTCAAAACATCAGTTTCTCTGCACTGGGTGAAGCGCCAAAAACCTAAAAAGCAAGTAAGTATTCTGTCCAGGTTATTTGCTTCTCAGTGTGACACAAAACCTGACACAGAGCAGATACCTGAGATAGTTTAACAGTTGAGCAAACACTGTTCTAAAAATTGTTCCAGCAAAACACAACAACTAACCTGATTTGGGCTTAGAAACTTGAGTTTCCTGCGAAGCCTCTGGACCAGCATTGTTCTTGGTAGTTTCTATTCCCTTTGTCTCCATCTGAAAACAAAAGCAGAATCTTAAGAACACACTTAAAGCCTTTTCCAACACCACTATGAAAAAAGCAGCACTAATTTTTTATTTGCCAAGGGATGCAGTGGTATCAGTTACGCAGAATTACAGATCTCGGCTGAGGGAATGTGAAATGGAAGCTCAGGCGTACTCAAGCAAGAAGCAAAATCTAATGCTCGTAAACGAACAGGACAAATTCAAAGAGCTACATCTTTGCTCAGCTGCTTACTCTTGCGTTTCTTTTCCCCCCAGACAACACTGATAGATAAAACAATTCTGACAAAGCGTGTACCATGGCTGCAAGTACCAAATCTTAGAGAATACCAGAGTCAATAGACTGGTACAAGGTACAGGTATTGGCCTCAAGGCAATAAAAATTTTAAAGGACATTATTAATTACTGTGCCTTTCCCTTTTCTGTTTAAAGCCTAGCAAACAGATGAATTCAGCTGCAGCCTTCCTACTCTCTTGGAAGACTTCAAAGCCAGAGCATGAAAAAAGAGCTATCAGACCAGGAAGGAAAACAGTGAAGGATGAGTGAAGTTTGCATCTCTCACTACTGCGCACATTGAGCAATGGATTTAAGACTTACTTTGGGGTTAGTGATATGATCTGTGGGATTCATCTGCACGGAGCTTGTAAAAAGCTGGGTAAGACAAAACACATCAAGTTTTAGTTACCTCGATGCTGCTGTTATAAATACAAGAACATCACACCTGCATGTGTGAGAATAATCCCTGTACTCAAGGTTTTCACCCTCTATTTAGATTAGAGTTTATTTACAGGTAATTCCCACCTTTGCAAAGAAAACCTAGTTTTAGAGCATAATGGTTTAAAATTCCCCAGGAAACCACTGTATGACATTTAACTTAGACCAAACGTGGCCTGCTGCAGTCTTAAAATACCAATTCCTTCTTCTGTTTCTGCATGGAGAATTTGTGTACAACAAGGAATAACACACCCTGATCGCCAAGCTTGCAGTGACACCAAGCTGGAAGTAGTCATCAATATGTGGGGGAGCAGACCTGCTGTAAGAAGGACCTCAGCAAAGTAGGAGAGGGGCCAACAGTCACTTCATTGGGTTCAACAGTAAAATGCATTTAAGACACAACCACCTCATGCACTGACCCAGGCTGAAGAGCAAATGGACAGGGAGCAGCTCCTTCGAGAGGGGACCAGGGAGCTGTGGGAGTTAACTCCCTACCATGAGCCAGCAGCAGGGCTATGCTACAGGGAGAATGGTCTGCTACAGGCAAACAGGCAGGAGGTCACTGGAAGCAACTGTTTCTCTCTGTGCAGCATCTGAGCTCACTTGCAGAAGAGTGTCTGGTTTCAGGCCTCCCAGTACAAAAGCTTTCCAACTCAAAGGTGTCCAGAAGGCTACAGATGTTTTGGGGCTCATGACACACAAGTGGCTGAGGGAGCCTGGCTAATCTTGGCTGGAGAGGGCAGCCAAGAGAGGGTAACTGCACCATCGCACTGCTTCTGAAGAGGTGTTACAGAGAAGACAAACTCCACAGAGGTGGACAAGGGACAAGAGGCAAGAGCTACAATTTGTGGCAGGGAAAACTGTGACTGACATTAAGGAAATTCTTCACAAAGAAGAGTCAAGCACTGGGACATGCACCTGAAAGGCTGTGGAATCTCCCATTTTGGAGATTTCAGAATTGGAGTCAACAACGATTGTTGCAACAGGAGATAACTTTCAAGTGGCCATGCTTTGAGCAAGAGGGCTGGAGTAGCTGCCATGCACAGGTACCTTACAACCAAGGCCATTCTATCTGAGATAAACCTGAAGAGAAACTGAGAACACACACATTCTCCTAAGAAATGACTTGAAATGGCAGAGAAATTGTAAAATAAATGCCAAGAGCCTTTCTAATTCCAGTTCATTGACAAGACCATGGATGATGTGTTGGGCTGTTTCAAAGCAAGAGTATTAATCTAATTGTTGTCTGAGTTCACGTAGCAACAAATACAAGCTTTATTTCATCAAGAAAGCCACTATTCAATCAAAAACTGAAGCACATAAGCATTCCCTTGAGCAGTGTTGTAGCACTAAGAATTATACCAGTCCCTAGAAACACATATGCACAAATATTTATAGCTTTTCTTTTTTAAAAGCAGAAAGGAAAACAAAAGAAATCTCTTGTAGTTTAAGTCCATTTTAAACAGTAGCAACCCATACAAATACTTCTGTAGTGTGTTACAAAAATATTTAAACAGCAAAAATTACATCAACCAGGAGATCTGGATCTATGCTGAACTGACGTCCTGATAACATAGCTTGGAAGTCCTCTAAACTGCAGTCGATGCTGTCAAGATAATCCAGAAGTTCAACTCTAAAAAAAACAAACAATATTTTATTGCTGTGTCCCTTCATAGAAGAAAGGGAAATCCACAATTAAGCTTTACATAGATGTTCCACATGCATCTAAAACTCTCCACCAGAACTAGAACAAACCAAGTCTTTCATTAGAAACAACCTCTGGGAAAAAAAGCAAGTTTTTAGCCTCTGTAGAGGAGAACCCAAGTAAAGCAGACAGGGTGCTCCGAAACAGGTACCACCATCAACATAACACTATGTTATATTAGCAGAGATGCTGTTCTTGCATCCAGGTAGCCCTAATGAGTCTCATCTGCCTGCAAGAGATACATAGATAAATCCTAACATCTGGAACAATTATACCCATAACATTACACTGTCAGAATATGCACCCCAACTCTCTCACTTCACAATGAAAATAAGAGGTCGTATCTTAAAATACTTAACTAGAGGGATCTTCAGAAACTGGCTAGAATAAAGCCAATTTTTGATGTTCTCCAAATTTGGTGTTCTCCATAGAAAAAACTATTACTTTCTTTTTACTTCAGTCAAACAATCAGTTCTAATGCTTGACAAAAGAAAAAAGAAAACAACCCAAACCAGAACCCAAAGAGACCAGGCTACTCACTTTCCAAGAAGATTTATATTCTGTGAAATTACTCCATTCTCATTGAGTATGGAATCCATCATCGAGACCGGATCTTCTGCAGTTAATGCTGACTGGTTATTCAGCTGTACAGCACTTGACATGAGTGGGCTTGTACTGTCACTCACAGGGCTGAGGGGATCATTAGCTGGGACAGCAACTGACTCTGTGCTTTTATCGCCTTGAATTACAGGGGCATAGTCTTCTTCGTTATCATCTTCCACAATTACAATATCAGGAGAATGACCACAGCTGTAACATGAGACAAATGAATTAAAGACTTTCATACTCATTTTAATTGGCACTACTTCACGTTTAGTTACTTGTCATTTTAGCCAAGCTACTTTCCTACTGCTTTTTAACATAAAACACAGCAAGTTACTCTAATACCAATTTTCCACTGATAGAGTGCTCAGCTAGCAGACACTGTGCCAGACCACAATTACAACTAGTAAAAAGGTAACGGAACATCGATATTTTTTGCAGTAAAACTACTATAAACTTGCATACAAACGTAAAGCATGTCCAAGGTGTAACAAAGCATGAGGTCACCAAACTAGACAAACAGTATGTATTTTGCATCTTTCCTGTTGAACAGAATCTATTATGGAGCATCCATAATATAAAGGATCTGTAGTTAATTACCCTCATTATGTATACCAGAAAAGCAACTTAAAACTCAAGAAAGTCTCAAACAATTTGCTTTCATCCAAGGGTTTTCTTAACCCTTAAGTAACTGTTGGTTGTGCTGCCCCTCCATCACAGCCTTATTTTCACAAAGCTTTTCTACCAGAGAACCCATTCCCAGATGTCAGGTGAACACCACCACCACTACTACTAGTGCAAGGATAAGCTAGAAATAGCTAAGTTTTATTCCTTGAGGCATTGTACGGGCCCTGTCAATGCAATGCAACTCAGGAAGACAGCTGCATCTCAACTCCTGGACCAAGTTTCAACTGCTGATAGCTGAAAGATGAACTTCTTCTATAGTACTATGTACATACAGGAAGGAATACGGTCACAAAACGTTCAGGACTCAAAAAACCTCCTGACATGAACTGGCTTAATAAAGTTCAAAGACCAAACCAACACTTGCCAAGCAGCACATGCACATTTTTCTCCATAAAAATCTGTAAAAACAAGGCAAGTCATTCCTGTCTGTTAAAAGTATCATTTAGTCTGTCTTCGGACAAGTAGCATATGTAACAAGAGTGCAGTAACCCAGATAGCTTCTCACTGGTTTTTGTCCTCTGCGTATTAAAACTCCAACAGCCAGTTAACTATTTAGAATAAACCCAGAGGTTAACAAATCAGAACCTACTGTGAATTCACAGATGAAGCTTCTGTATGTGCAAGAGTAGTGAATATTTATACTTTATTAAAAAAAAAATAAAATCTAGGACATCTGAATGATGTTAAATCCAGCTGGCGGCCGGTCACAAGTGGTGTTCCTCAGGGCTCAGTACTGGGGCCTTTCCTTTTTAATATCTTCATTGACGATGTAGATAGGGACATAGAAAACACTATCAGTAAGTTTGCAGATGACACCAAGTTGGGTGGGAGTGTTGATCTGCTTGAGCACAGGGATGCTCTACAGAGGGACTTGGACAGACTAGATAGATGGGCCAATGTTAATGGCATGGCCTTCAACGAGGCCAAGTGCCAGGTCTTGCCCTTGGGCCACAACAACCTCATGCATCNGAGGGGAGACCTCATCACTCTCTACGTGTGAGAGTAGACGTCTTTCACGCTTGAAAGGGCATTGTAGGGAGGTTGGTGCTGGTCTCTTCTCACGGGCAATGAGCGACAGGACAAGAGGGAATGGCTGCAAGCTGCAGCAGGGTAGGGTTAGGCTAGACATTAGGAAAAAATTTTTCACTGAGAGAGTGGTCAGTCAGTGGAATCAGCTGCCCAGGGAGGTGGTGGAGTCACCCTCCCTGACTGTGTTTAAGAGCAGATTAGATGTGGTGTTGAGGGATCTGGTGTAGGGGAGAACTTGTAGAGTAGGGCTGATGGTTGGACGTGATGATCCCAAGGGTCTCTTCCAACCTAAATGATTCTATGACTGCATATTATACAACACTGAAAGCCAATTATCTATATAGACTTTTAGAGACTTCTTACTTGGAAGAATCTGAAGTGGTATCTTCACTTGCTTCTGGCGTAACAGGAAGATTTTCTTCATCACCCATGGGATTTTCTTCATCACCCACATCCTCAGTGACATCATAAATAATGATGTCATCTGAAATCTGTTCCCTTTGTTTTAAGCCCTCATTTCTGTTGAGAGGTACCTGAGAATTATTTTTAAAAGAGTCAAGGGACAGAAGGACAATAAGCTTCAGCATCCAGACAGTTATTCTATCTTGCAATGCTTCAATTCTAAAGACATGCAAGAGCTTTCCTGCACCTGGGAGACTACAAGCTGCTTGTATAGATCTGCATTTAACAGAGAAAACATACAAATAAATTAACAAGCTGGAGAATAGCAGATACAGAAAAAAAAAACACACCTGTCTAGCAAAAGCTACAGGCATAGAAAAGTACACTAGCACTGTCAAGCAAAAGCAACAAAAAGGCTGTGACAACAAGACTACACAAGAACTAGAAATATTGTAACAGTGACTGCCATTTAATAGTACTTTATTATAAAGCTATTAATTCCAGTACCATGCTACAGCACTCATTCTAATGATTTCCCCACCAACAATGACTTGGACAGCAGAAAATAACTTTCACTGGCATGACATATTTGAATGGCACAGGAACTTGACATGATTTCACTGGGCTGGATGGTACCTTACAGAGCAACACACTGGATCCCTGTATGGGGCTAGGGGTGCCTAACTCCCAGAGATACCAATACAGCACTATTATTAGTCCTGCTTTCAAGTAGGATCACATCAAGCTGTATTAAATACACAGGTAACTGGCTTATACATGCTTATACTGAATACTAAATGGCAATTATCAACACACTTGGCTTCTGAAGGAAACACAACATGGCATATCACTTCTAAAAGACTCAGTACAATAGCTATGTTTTGTTCTCTACAAGACAAGCTAATTGATCTGTCTGTCCCTCTCCACTCCTTCCTTCATCCTAACACAGTTACCAGCATAAAAGAAAACTTACATGGTGGCTACTGTCAGCTGGTTCTTTCACAATCTGTTGAAATACATTTGACTTTGTAGGGCCATTAGTGTTCAGAAGTAGAGGCCTAAATAAGAAAATGTGAAGGAAGAGTGCCATTGTAAAACTAATTCTTTGGTTTTAGTCAAGAAAACGTGTCAGTGTATTGACCAGGCAGCAAGTTTTCAAGACCATATTTACCTCTTGCGTTTCAGGCTCACTAGTTGGTTATTCTGCACCAAGGTAACAATAAATTGTACAATCTGTAAGGACAAGAACACTATTGTTAGTCACTCTACTCTGTACTTGTTTCTCTCAGAGTACCAAGATACCTTACAGCAGACAACTTCATAAATAAATTGTCAACAGCAGAATACATATTTTGTGTAGCCATTCTCATTTAGAACTCCTCTGAAAAGTTAGTATCATGGTAGACTAGAAAACACTATGGGTAATATCTAAAACGAACAGTTATTCAGTTGTCTGAAAAAGACTTTTCACATAGCTGGCAATGAAGAGTAGACTTTTACAGTCCATCACTCAGTACACAGAAATACATCCAGTAACTCAAACTATTAGAACTCCAATAAGCAATGACAGAAGGCACTAGGGAAGTTGACTCTACACATAACACACATCTGTAAATAGTGGCTCTGGTGAAAGGTGTTTTTGTCAGATTCAGAAAAAAAAATGACATGTACACTTAAAAGTATTCATCAGCTGCCTTTACTTTTCAAATGTTGTATTTTCTTCCCCTATGCTTTAAATTTAAGGATTAAGTGTATGTAACCTGACTTGAACAAATGGGAAAAAAAATTAGTGTCTGCTACAAGGCTGTTTTCAGTGCTGCCATTTCTGCTACGTTAAGAGAAATACATAAAACCTGTAAACTCTTTGCATTTACATCAGTTTTGGTAGATCACAAATCTAACTTTTAAACTAAGCTAACATACAATCTGTTTGTTCCACCCAGTCATCTATTCTTCTTCTGATAACCCCACAAATCTACATTCAGTGGGTGAGTTAAGTGAGACAGCAGTGAATTTCCAATGTATAACTCTGCAATTTTTGCAGTGAGAAGTTCTTCCTTAGATGACCCAACACAGAATATTAGCCATCCAATTCCTGAAGTAATAAAAAAATCGGATGGATCTTTTTAAGGGTACCTTAATGAATGTATGACGTTCTTACACCTCTCTCTTTGAAAATGTTTATAATAATTTGGCCCTACCTATCTTCCACTTATGTGGTGAAATTCACTGAACGTCTCACAAAAGATTTGTTCACCACACACCAAACCTTCCCCCCCAGTTAAAAAGACATTTACCACACTACAAAAAAGAATGAGGGCAAAGTAAGGTAACGTGGCACAGTACTCCTTGTTCAGAAGTACTCCCTCATTCACATCTGACACTCAAATGAAGCCTTACCTTCCGAATAACTTGCTGTTGTTGCAAGTGTTTTGCTCTCAGCTCTGCCACTTCCCTCCAAAGTGATTCATTCTCCCTGTTTGAAAAGGATGATCAAAGTCAAACTAAAGCTAAGTTTTACAATATTTACATTAATCATTTTTGTAAAACGTTAGTTGGCTTCATTAAAGCTCTTTGAAATGTGCTTTCAGATGGGGAGGCAAGTATCACACAGCTTTGGCAAAGAATTACAAAATTGAGACCCCAAACCAACAAATAGCCTTCAGAGATTTTCCAGCCCCCTCAATAAAATAAAAAAAAAAATCCCCAAATTTGCAGCAGTTATTACATACATTCAGCATTTAAAAATTAACTACTTTGTTTCCTTTCCTGTAACAAATCTAACTCCTTCTCTTCCTTCTAATAATTAAAACCTAAGGAATTAAGAAAAGAAATAAGCATACAGCTGTTTCTGGCAGCAGGAAAGGACCAAACAACAATGTAGTTTCCTCTCACCACTAA
>VZTM01034033.1:106620-119456 GCA_013400555.1 Jacana jacana | reverse complement strand
GCACGTGCGCCTGCGTGCCACCCCGCTGCCTTCCCCCCGTGCGCTTTACATAACGGCCCCCACGTGCGCCGCCCTCACGTGTCACAACAGCGCGCTCCGGGCAGGGAGAGAGAGGGGGAGGCGGCCCATGCAAATGTGGAGGGGCTGCTACCCAATGGGGACGCGTCTCTCCGGCGGAGGGTGGGGCCACGCGGCGGGCGGGGCGCGCGTTCCCGCCGGGAGGGTGAGGAGATGGCGGGAGCCGAGGGAGGGATTCCCGCGCCGCAGGGAAGGGTTTCCCGCCGCTTTCGCAGAGGTCACGCAGCACAGAGCGGGCAGCCATAACGGCAGGAACTGGGCTTCTCGATGTTAGTCCCGTTGCTCAGGGCATGTTGTCTGTCCACCAACCCCTCTCCCCACCCCGCAGCCCATCACCACACATGACAAGATGAATACCTACTATATGACACATTAGCTGCATTAAATGCTACAGATGGCATTGATTCCTTAGGGGACTTACGCGATCCCTTCAGAGAGTATCAAACATACAGAGGAGATGGAGACTGCACCAGACAAGAGGCCTCAGTACCACCCCTTGGGCCTGGTGAGTGATTCCCATCTTGGCAACTTCCTCACCAATGGAGGCATAGCTAGAGACACCTCATCTCTCACCCTTAATCTTCTCATGGTTGTAATAATAAAATAAATTAAAAATCTGACTTTCAAGTTTTCAAGTTCCTCAGTTTGATGGGATTTTCTGTGAAAATAAGTATTGAGTTGTTCATGTTCTTCAAAGCTGGTTGAAACAGCCACTTGAGGTGCCAGCTGTGTCTCATCTGTCTGCCCTCACCTCTGACTGGCACCCAGGGAGGGCAGCTGAACAGGGCAGTCACTTAGAAGTGCAAGAACGTGCCTTTTTAAAGACTGCCTACAGCCTATGCTTTTCATAAGGGTCCGGTAGAAATGTTAAGAAATAGCTTGTCAGCTGAAAAACATGGGCACACATAGCACGGTAAATCGTTATACAGTGGTCTAAGAAAAAGAACATGTAATAATATAAGCATATGCACAGCAGAAGCATCCAAACTAACTCTCTAGAAAAGTCTGGCAGTCACTAAGGAGACCCCTCTCCAAGGCAAAGTGTGTTAACACTTCAGTCCCATTGGTTACAAAGACTCTGAAAAGAAACTGATCTAAATCAGTTAGCCCAAAGAACGGTAAAATGCAATTAAATGAACTTCTTTCCATGCTCTGACAAGTACTTTGCAAAACTTAATCACAAACTTAACTGCAAACGATTTTTAAAGAAATTGTTCTGTGGAACTAAAACTACTGTTTTCACAACAAATCCTCATCAATCAACAGTGTCACAAATGTTTATCTTCCTCTCCGTTCTCAAAAACATTCTCAAAGAATCAAGGTCAGCTTGTTCTGCTTCACTTTACAGTGAGAACAAAGCACATTGGCGCACACACACACAAAGCACCTTTAGCCTGATAGTCTGCAGGGAAATGAATTCTACTATTTCCATTTAAAGCTGCGTATCACACAGCTGCTCTTTCTTCATCGCTTTAACAGGCTGCAATAGCCTGTAACACACTCATTGACTGACACCCACTAGATCATTCCTGAGAGGAGAAGTCACACGTTACTAAGTTTACGGCTTAGTTTGTCAGGGTCAGTGTTTGGAATGGTAAGACTTAGAAGAATGTCTTTTAAATTGAAGCCCAAGTTTACAGTAATTGTCCAAGTGATTTTTCTCCCCGACATCCATGCAGCAAGCTCCTACCAGAGTCCATTTATCTAGCTACAAATGCTAGATAAGCAGAGTGAATGTGGTTGGGATTGAATCTGGGCACAGCATTTCTCTCTATCTTACAGTTGTTGTTTGCAACATACACTTGAAAATAGGAGTCAACTTGCAAAACTGTTGGGCAGTATTTCAAATTGTGTTTTTAAGTGCTGAATTATTTCAAAAGGTAAAATGTATGGAAATGATTTCTTAGACAGAAGTGGAACCATGCACTTAATTTTTTTGCATTTCACCAGTAGACTGAACACCTTGGTGAGAAAGACCATTGTATAACTTGATTTCCAACATTTATAGTTGAGGGAAGCCTTCTAAGCTTTCTTGATAAAACTCAGTTTAGGAAAAAAAAAAAAAAGCTTTAAGGCTTCAGAATAGAAAGTTATTAATTTAACACTTGGCATAAAATGCTAGCTATGCACAACTCAAGTAACTATTCAATTAGGTTTTTATTATCTTACAAGGTCTGAGCACAAGGTAATTGCTTGCCCATGTTCATAAAGCTTCTTGTTACATTATTTAACAAGTCAGCAATTGTAGAACTCACCAGTCTTTAACCTGGAGCTGCCTGACTTCCCGGTGTCTTCATGAGCAGTGCTATCGATCACCTTTTCCCACTCTGCAGTGAAATTTTCCTCTATTCAGCTTGCAGAACTCTGGTAATTACCAGCTTGAGACAGGCTGAGCTATTTAAATCTTTCATAATACAGTTTTTGCCCTCCCCTCACTGTGAAAACTTATCAGTATAAAACTTCTTGGGTATTGTGAAATGCTGGGAATTCAGAACACACAGATCTATTCCCACATCCCTCAAGGCCCAGCAGATGCTGTTCTCCCCCTGCCTCATTCCTCCTCCCTAATGCCCACAGTCCTCCCACATTGAGGGGTTCCACAAAGGCCTAGCACTCAGGGACACTTAGGGCTGATGGTTGGACTTGATGATCCCAAGGGTCTTTTCCAACTAAAATGATTCTATCATTCTGTGACTAAGAGAGCACTGCCACCAGGGAACATCTCACTTCCAGCACTTTTTTACAGCTTTCATAGAGAGGCTACATAAGTACCAGTACTTCAGATCTGTGCAGGAAGCCAAGGAAACATAGCTAGCTGTCTGTTCATATCACTACCTGTTAATTTTGATACCACATGTGCTTAGAATCACAACGACCACTGGTCTCTTCCTCTCATGGTACAGCATCAGGCAACACTCCACAGCAGTCACATATTCGCAAAAAGGAGCTTTGGCTGCTCATAGTCCTGTTCTAATGTGGACTAAGAAAAATAATTTGGGATGGGGATTCTTTGTTCTACAGTATACTTACAAACAGAGGCCACAAAACAGTCCTCACGTAACAATACTTTTCTGATATGAACTTCACCTATCTTCTATCACTTCCTATTTTCTCTCACCATACTGGGATATACAGCAAGGGTCAACAGCCACACTTCCCTGTTGCTATGGCTCTTGTAAGTCTGAAGTGCAATCTGCATGAATTCCTGTTACATCAGACCCTGAGTAAAGCCTATCAGCTCCCCAGGGACAATCACTCTATAGATTTTCCTTAAGACAAGCAGCATAGTGCAAAACAAGCAACTGAAAATGACAAGGAGGCCAAAGGTAGACAGATTTCATGGTGACACTCTCCTCTTTCTGACCACTATTTGTCCTGACTGACATGCGTGATACCTGAAGGTTCTGGCAACAATAAGATAGTACAAGATGACACAATCATCCTGTAACTGAGAGTTACAAGCTATAATTTGTCTTTCAGATCCACTTTATTGATTTGTCTATATTGATCCCTGTGAAAGCAAAAGACAAAACAGTTACTTAGCATGCATGTATGTTGCCCCTGGAACAAGCACAGAAGGCCACAAGTAAACCATCTTGTAATGTCTGTAGTATCAAACACCATCCACAACACTTCAGAGCTGAATTTGATGCAAGCCTTCCACCTTCCACCTCTAAAAACATATTATGCCATTTAAATAAAGGAAAGTGCTTCTAGGAGTCCCAACTCTGAGCGTTAGGCTGTGCTTGAATTCGAAGTGGCCCTAAGAGGTCTAGCTTTAAGTTAATCCTCCTTGAACCTAGGACAGCCTTTGAGATGTCTGTAAAACTGGCTAGAGTAGGCAAGGTAGATGACATATCAGAGAGCTTCTGAAGAGATTGTTCTCCAAAGCCAATACTGTTTCAGTTCACTTTGTGCTCTCCTTGTGCATCCGACTGAAGTACTGTTCTATTTTTTTTTGATGGCTAACTGATTAATTTTCCTTCTCCACATGCCCTGCAGGAAAAGCAGATG
Source organism: Jacana jacana (assembly GCA_013400555.1). Classification (NCBI taxonomy): domain Eukaryota; kingdom Metazoa; phylum Chordata; class Aves; order Charadriiformes; family Jacanidae; genus Jacana; species Jacana jacana. Next base: position 115,364 of record VZTM01034033.1, on the reverse strand, counting down.
GTACAGTCAGCACACCGGATATCTAATAGACAATGATACAATAAAGACTGGCAGTAAGTTTTAAAATTAAATTATGGTAACTGTTCCCCGCTGTAGATCTAAAATTAAGCTATGATTAGTGAAACCCACTTCCACTCATGACCAATGGCTTTTTTTTTCTTGAAAGGAAGATTCAGACTGACATTCATGTTTACTAACAACCCTTCAAGATAGCAAGCTATGGAAGTGTCACAGAAGTGGTATCCACTTCTTAGTTGCTTATATACGAGAAATAATTGATTTAGGCTTTTTTCCAATTAGACAGGATCTTCTATACTCCCTGAAAATGCTCAGTGTATATCTTAAAAGCCTATTTTCTCATCCTATGAGGAAGAGTTACAAAAGAGAAATGGTATTTTAAACAAGATAGTATTCAATTAAATGCAGTCAGTTTCTTAAAAAAATTTAAGTCTTAAAATGCTTGAAGTCATACCCCACCCCACTCTCCCCTTTACAAAGGAGACAAAAAAAATATATCCAAGTGTAAACCTATTTCTTAACATCCTAAGAATGAGTTCCAAATTCAGATCAGATTATCTGATTTTAGGAGCTTTACACAAAGTTAATCTTTTTATTAAAGTCTTTGGAAGGATGGTAGATTTGGGGAAAAAAGGAAGGAGCAGCACTGCCTGGCAGAAAGCTTTACAGAAGTTTTAGAGCAGTTTGCTCTGGCCATGTGTTGGTAATTGTGGAAAAACAGTTCCTATGGTAAAAACCCCTAAGCATATGTGCTCAGTTGGTTATCCAAACTTAACACTGTTTTCATTCCAAAATGAAAAGCAGATACAACAAACTGCTACCACAGTTTTCTTGAGGTTTCATTTCTTCAAGTAGGATTTTATAACATAAAAGTCCTGAACATTATGGCAATGAAGGGCTCATAAATCAAACCGAGTAAGGCATGAAAAGTAGCTTTTATTTAGCTTGCAGCTAGTTTAACAAGTACATACTACATCCATGATCCAGTCATTCAAAGGCCTCCATTTCATGCCATTTCACTTTTGGGCCCCCTTAAAATTACTGTTGTTCCAACTCAGTTCCAGACCTTGAAAGACAAACATCTCTTGCTTGGTTTACTCTTATCAAAAGCACAAAGCACAGTAGAAGTTCTTCACAAATACCTGTGAGCAACTTTAACCATATATTTGTCATGTAAAACAAACGCTGTTCTCATTAAGTTTTAAAGTTATTTTCAATAATAAATTATACTAGATTAGTCTGCTTCTTAAGGCCATTCAGAGATATGATTTGAAGGGACAGAAAGCACCTGCTCTGTGGTTGTGGAGTCTGTTACATCATACGTCTCCCCGTGCTAACGGCCATTTAACAGCTCTCTTCAGCCTGTTTAAAACTGGAAAACCCACAGACTGAACAAAGCAAACTGGTGAACCTAAATCTAATTTACCTGAAACGTAATCTTCCATGCCTGTGTCTAATCCACCGTTGTTCACTGCTTGTTCAGATTCCTCTAAGTTTTCATAACGGAAAAAATAAATTACTTGATTTCAAAACAATGTGACCCAAATTCCTAGTTTTCTTGTATTGGGAGTGATACTAGAAAAGGTAATGACTTGCCATAATTTTCAAAGGATTCTGCTATTTCCTTCCCAGTTTGGTTAAAACTAGTGCTGTAGCAGTGTCCCACCACAGTTCATTGGACAGCTGGCGACTGAAATGCTATCCACGCTGCAACTGCAACAGCAGCTGTCATCACCTTTGTTTAGTTAGTAAAACGTAATACAGCTATTTTTGAATTTGCACCACTGTTTTTTTTCCTTCCTAGGCTGCTTATTCTTCCCCACACAAACTATTATGCTGAGAGCCTATGTTAAAAAAAAAAACCACAACAAAAAAACAACAACAAAGAAAAGGACAAAGCCCCAACTGGTAGTCTTCTGTGTTTTGCAGATGTAAGAACCAAATACAGACAGAGCATCTGGACTTCACCACTCTGGCAGATTCTGTCTGTTGTTTGCACATGTTTGGTGCCTTACCCTGAAACTTCACAGTAGTCTCAGCAATGTATCACTTCCTCCTCTAGGTAAGAGCTACAATCATATCCCAAAGTCACCTCCTTCAGGGACATTACAAATAAATTAATATTTCTTCTCATCATTAAGGTCTGTCACTCAGTGCTGAGAAAGAGGTCTCTGGAATTAGGAACATTACTGACAAGTATTATTGTTAGTATTGGGAGGAGTAGCAGACACACCAGAAAACTGTGCTGCTGTACAGCGAGACCTGAACAGGCTGGAGCACTGGGTGGAGCGGAACCTAAAAGTGATCATCTTGTGAATGGACATCATGTGATGATCACAGAATCATGGAACTGTCAAAGTTGGAAGGGACCTCTAGAGATCACATAGTCCAACTCACCTGCTAAAGCAGGATTGTGTCCAGGTGGGTCTGGAAAATCTCCAGAGAAAGGGACTGCACAACCTCCCTGGGCAGCCTGTTCCAGTGCTCTGTCACCCTCACCCTAAAGAAGTTTTTTCTCATAATGAAGGGAATGGAGCACCTCTCTGCTGAGGAAAGGCTGAGAGACCTGGGTCTGCTCAGCCTGGGAAAGCCTGAGAGGGGACATCATCAACACTTATAAATACCTTAGAGTGACGGGTATCAAAAGAGGATAGGGCTAGACTCTTTTCAGTGGTGCCTGGTGACAGGACAAGGGGCAATGACAAGCTGGAACACAGAAATTCTGTCAACATGAGAAAAAACCTCTTTAAGTGAGGCAGAGCATTTGAACAGGCTGCCGAGAATGGCTGTGGAGTCTCCTTCTCTGGAGATATTTAAAACCTGCCCGGATGCATTCCTGTCCAACCTGCTCTAGGTGAACCGGCTTTGGCATGGAGGGTGGGCTACAGTATCTCAAGAGGTCCCTTCCAAGGCCTACCATTCTGTGATTATGAACTGGAATCTGTACTCTAAACCTGTATACTGAATTCTTCTTTTCCCCACGTCAGTCACACACAACAGAGGACCACTAGGGCATTCCACTTGCAGATTTACTAGTTAAATTACTAAAGAAGCCCCATGATACTGTTCAGAAACTGCTGTCCTCTGGTTCTCTTCAGCTAGGTGCTGCTCCTTCAAAAGACGGGGAGAACACTGCAAGCAACATCAGGACATAAAAGGCTCGAGCCTGATCACACTTTTTTTGCTTCCTACCTCCCCCTCCAATGCCATGTTATTCTATTCTTTCCACTCCCTCCCTGTTGTGCTACCTCCTGCACTCTACTGCAATATTAGATCAAGACAAATTGGATTAAAAAAACCCCAAAACAAAATAAAAAAAATTAATTCCTTAAACAACTGAGGGAGAATAAGTTTCTAAACTGGTTCTATAATCCAGTTCAGATAATTCAGATGCAAGAGCAGTTACATCATTCCAGCTGAAAGAATGGTCTAGGAGTGGAAGTAAAGAGCTAGGAGGATTGAGTTAGCACGTATTATACCTTGAAACTTACCCCTCTTCATAAATCCTTCACTGGGAGGAGAGAAGTACAAGAAAAGCAAGAAAATTCTGTTTTCAAATACTTTCAATCATAGGATGAAGGTTATGAAGGTTAAACTATATTCCAAGTGCTGGGTATTTTCCCGATACAAACGAATACCAAAACAAAATCTGTGTCAACAAGAAAAAGGAAGTATTAGAAACAATGTAGCCTTGGGTTATAAGAAATCTCTTTACGTAAACAGCAGGTGGAATACAGTATTTTTTCTTACTAGATGGTCTTGATTTTCACTGCTTCTATTCCTATGTCTGAGTATCCAATCTGTATTGGATGGACATATTCTGGAAAGGGAAGGAAAACCCAAGTGTAAGCTGTATGAGGTAACAGAATGCATAATTGCAGCCATGGAAAAAAACATACTTTTAGACCAGTTTTCCTCTTTTTTTTTTTTTAACAGTGAAAACAAACAGAGGAATTAAACTGAACATACAACAACTCTTCCACTAGTTTTAGAAAACACCTTAAATTGTGGAAAACATAAGGGATACTTTGCACTGAGCATACCCTTGCCCAGCTTATAAATACCACTGGTGTGCTGCCTTATTGTTGCTTTCTCACATGCCTTCCCAACCGTTTCCAGCGAAGCTGCACCTGTTCTGAGGCCAGAAGAAAGGGTAATTTTTTAAGAGGTTTATCCAAGCCTGTAAAACATCCCCTTAGCAACCCTTTACACTGCCCTTTTAGTTTGCCAGTTTCCCTAACTTTTCAAAATCTTGATTTGTCAAGATATTCCTTCACAGTTAGCGAGCTTGAACATTTTTATTGGAGTTTGTTTTATTCCAACGCTGCTTAGAGCAGATATCAGGCTTAGGATCTTTACTATACTGACTAGTTTCTTTTCATGACTATTCACCAAGTCCAGCTGGCTTGAAAAAAACCCAAACCAAACCTTTAAAAACAGTTGAAAATTTTATGACTACTGCTGTGAAAGCTGTAATTTTAATACTACAATTAAAATGGCATTGTAAAGCTAAGACTAAACCTTCTTTCCTCTATGCATGTCTATTGAAGCCTGTAGGAGACATTATGGAAGTAAAACGAAAGCTTTGCTTGTGTGAAGTTTTAACACTACACTTAAAAGCAAAACCAAAACACAATTGTACTCGAGCATTCAGCCAGGGCAATGGTCAACAAAATAAAGAAATACAATGCTTCTCTACGTCTATAGACCTAAAAAGACAAGTCTATTGATATTTAATTTAAAATTTACAAAAAGCTTGCTGTTAGATCTGCGGAGTTTCTCTGGGGGAAAAAAAAAAAATCTATAACTTGGCAATGGCAGTTTGTAACTGTGGTTAAATCAAGATGATGTAACTTGAAAAAAATCACTCTCTTGTATTGTGTACGTAGTTGCCAGGTGACCACAAAGCACTGAGCTTGCCTTTGGAAGGCTCAGAGGGAGGGAGGGCCACAAATCCGATATACAGGCTCTAACCTCAGTTTGCATAGGATAACGCTCTTTTAAGTCTTTTTTTATCCTCATTGTGGGGATGGGTAGTTCTACTTAACATCTGTAGGACACTGCTACCAAAACCAGCATCAGGTGTGGCCAGTAGCCCTTACTCCTGACCCCTGGTAATGTGGTTAGCATAACTAATGCCATTTTGTAAAGCAAGCAGCCATCCTCTGTGACCGACTGGGTCATGTATTTGTTCCCTCATTAGCAGGCACTGAAGGTCCTGTGGACCGAGTAGACAAACCAAACAGATTCTTCTCCCCCTCCCTGCCGGCCTCAAGGTTGCTGGGCGCCAGGACTGATGTCTCTCTTCCTTGCCGGCCTTGAGGGTTGCAGGCACACCGCCAGGATGATAAAGCCCAAGATAAGCATAACAGCACACAGAGCACTGTCTGTAAAATCAAGCAGCTGCAAGTCCCAAGTGGGAACCTGGACTCAAACTGCTGCTGGATAGCACTTCCTCCCAGGACTGAGGGAGCGACTCCTATTCTTGTATATGACTTTTCAAGTCTAGATTATGATTGTTGGATTGATACAGAAAACCATGTATTAGAGATTTGACCCAACCTGCAGAGGGTCCAGACGATTAGAAACCATAAATTAAATTGTATTATAAATGCTGAATTACACTCTTTATAAATTGTACTATACTGAATCTTCCTTTAGAAAGCGTATGCAATTCTAGCCATAAATTCTCTGCTATACTAATCATAATATCCAGTTAAGAAAATGAAATTTAATTGTAACTACAGCTTAGTGCCATTATAATTCTGCCCAGGATCCCTAAAAGAACCTGCCTGTCCCTTTAGTGTCAGGTGACACAGGTGTGGCTACATCAGGACTGACCACATGAACTCAGTTTGCATGTACACCATTTGTATCTCTACTAAACAGCAGGGATGCCCAAGTCTTAATTGAGACCTTTCCAACTGGACCAGCCATCTATTTTATTTCAGGCTCAGGGGGACAGCAGACTTGTCACCTTCTGTGTCACACATGCTGCAAGTTCAGCAGCTTCCCCCAAATACAAGACAATGTTTCTGCACGGAAAGTGAATAGAATGTTCACCATACAACCAGCCTGAGAAGTTCCCATGAACTTGTTTCTGCTGTTGGCCCACAGTCAGCTCAGTTCTCCAGGAATATACTGTTTTCACTGTCAGTTTAGAATAAAACAAAGGACCAAGAGACTTTCCTGTCTTCTCCAGTGCTCTGGAAAGGCTGTAGTCACCTCAGTACTGCACCAGTCCACGTCCTACCCCAAGCTGCCAACTCAGTTATGCTAACAGTTGAGCCTTCCACATTTAGAGAGTGTTAGTTGTAGGACTCCAGGCTTCTGACTCATCCTCACTGACAGGACAGCTGGAGAGGTTAAGGACATCTGACAAAGGCATTTTGAGTCACTCTACTACCTCAAGGATATGATCAGTGGGATTTTAATCAGGGCCTAACCTTTTAAAATCCCATTTGAGATAACTCACGTAAGCTACACACTGCTATACTTACTCACTAGCATGAGGGTTTGAAGAAAAAGCTGCGTCGTAGAGGAAATTAACATTAAAGGAGGTAGACAGACACACTTTTATAAGAAAAAAAAAAAGTTTAGATAACTCACCAAATTTTGGATCGGGACATACCACACAAGGCATGTTATTCACAGGACTCACTTTCCCAAGCATTCTGCCAAAGAAGATCCAAACCTAGACACAACGCTCATTTGAGCACTGAAGGGTTCTGACTTAGTATTTGTCTTGCTGATCCAGATGAGGCAGCATCAGTTCTGCTGCTTATTTCTTCCTTCTTGATGTAATCTTGGTTTGTGTCAGCAATACGGTGGTTTCTGCTCATCCCCGAGCAGCTGTTGATGAGAACAATATGCCCATTTACTAATATAATGCTGTCTGTACCTACTCAGACACAGCACAGAATTCTCACCTAAAACCTTTTCTACCCTGGAGAAAAATGAACTGTGTTAGAAAATGCTGATATTAAATACAAAAGTATTGCTACATACATGACTGGGGGTGTATGCTTCTCTACTATTTAGATACTCATCAGAAACTGGTAAAAAATACAGAGATGTTGCCATGAATCAACTGTTTACTCAAGATTATTTTTTTTTAAAGTTATACATATGCGTTGACAGACAACACAAATTTAACTACAGTGTTACTGAATGAAGCATGCCATATTCTGACAACAACAGATTTTGATTTTTATTTTTAAACAAAGAATAAAATTGTTTGTTGATGTATAAATGAGTAAAGGACCAACTCTTAAACCCAAGGATTTATACTACAGATGGCAAAGAGTCAGGGGCTGACAGGCACTGTACACGTCTGGCCACTTCTGTTTACTATTTTATGTCTTTTCTAAAGAGAAAGGCTCCTCAGGCAAGCTGTCAGAGCACTGGTAAAAACAGAAAGAATCATTATATCTAGTCCTACCACCTGTTTTCCCTTTTTACACAGTGGGATCACAAGATCTGTGACTCTTCCATAACAGCAGTTTAAATTCAAGGCTCTGCCAGAGCAAGCATTATTCCTGAAGTACACTCAATAATCATAAGGAGCCCACTGGGAAAAATGCAGCTTTAAGTTTTTTAGTATTTTTAGATCAACAACCACTGAGGTAAAGCAAGAAGAGGTGGCAACCTCTGCTGCTTTGCAAACATACAGTGTTTTATACCACAACATCCAAAAATAAGCCTTTTATTTTGGATGAGGATTATCCAATGAAAATAACTCGACTCTCAGAAAATATAACTTACTCTAACTTACTTGTATCTAACAGGCATGTATACACTTTTAGGCTCCTTCATTTCACAGTAACTTGGAAAAAACACTCACATTCTCCCCAAGTCTGAGAGAACTTGTTTTACACCCTAATCACAAGTAATCTTTTGATTTTTCCTCTCCACAAAACCCTAGGCTTTCTACATGAGAAAATTTCAGATTTGTTCCCAAAGATGCTCTCAAACGTGACAAATGCTGATTTTAGATTAAAAGCTTCCAAATAAGACTTTACTTAAAAAAACAGGCTACTTGATTGCGAGGTGGTAGTGGAATGTGTTCAGGCCAAATACACCACAAAATTTTATGTTTTATTTTTATTGTTAGTGACTTAACACATCAGTACCTTAGCATCATCGTTCGATGCAGTGTAGAAACATTTATAGCAGATGGACCGCAAGGAATGTGAAGAAGGAAAGCCAGCTCATGCTGTAGGGAGGAACACATAGTTCTGGCATACTAAAAATAAAAAGAAAGCATTAACACACCATATGCTGTGCAGCAGCAAATAGCATTATTTAGAAGTGTTCCAATAAAAGCTAACGATGGCAAGAGTTCAGACCTGCTAAGAAAAACTAAGGTGACTTAAGTCAGCCACATGCTGCATAAAATAAATACTCATTTTATCTAACAGTTTAGTTTTTTTTCACTTTACACAGATCTTAGGATAATGTACACTCTGTTAAAGAAACGTCCTTGTTAACAAAGTTCCTAACCATGCCAGACAGGAGTTGAAATGCAAGAGTGGGGAAGCAAATTTTGGGTTGAACACAGCCCACAACAGTCTTTTCTTAAATGACTAATTTGTCCTATGCCTCAGTTGTAGTATCGTTCCATGGCGTAAGTTCTGCTTTAACCTCTGCATTAGTTCAACTACACAGATGCATATTCTCTCTCAAGCTCCATGAGCAAAGCAGTAAAAAAGGGAGAAGGTCTCTAC
>VZTM01034033.1:0-100880 GCA_013400555.1 Jacana jacana | reverse complement strand
AAAGAAATCAAGGGAAATATTTCAGCAGATCTTAAGAGCCCAACATTGACAGAAAAAGGGTGAGGGGAAACTGGGATTTTGTAAGTAACACTAAACTACTGCTCAAAACAATTATCAAATGCTTCCTTCATCCTGAAGTAAAACTTACATGAAAACAGAGATGATCTGTGTATATAAAACAGGGCAAGTGAAGAGGTCATTTCTGAGACATCCGAACACTTAATTAGTTAAATTGCTTTTTGAGTTTAGTTACTATCTCAGGCAGGAAATACATCCTGCACAAAGCAGGCATCAAAAGTAAGTTGCCTGTATCCTTCACTCAGTTGCTGAAAGGCAACAATAAATGCCATCCCACAAAGCATTGTGTTGCTCATGAACATAAATAAGATTTAAAAGCAAATACACATGAAATAGCGATAAATTACACATGCTTATACCTGAAGCACGGATGACATTTAGGTTCCCAGAGTTGTAAAACTGGGCCTCACTTATTAAAAACCACAAACTGAAGTGATATTTAAAGATGGGAGAGGCACCACAAAGTGAAATTTCCATTTCAATTTAGACAAATAAAATTTTCTCTCAATTTACTTAAAGAAGAGACCTCATTGATTAAAGAGGACTTCATCACTTGAATATAAAAGCTCTAGACCTGGAAGGTGCATATGGCAACCAAGAGAGGGAGGAACTGGAAACAGTACACAGAAGAGCATGTTGGTCAGCCTCAGTAATGGTTGCCATGTTGTTGCGTGCTTAGATCACAAAGGCTGCAAGTCAGGCAATGTTTCTATGAAGAGGTAATACCTTTTATTAGACTAACTAATATAGCTGGAAAAAAGACCTGATGTGCATCTGGGCATATAAGTCCTGTGAGGTAATGTGTGACCAAAAGCTGGCCTGGCACCCTGTCTCATTATAAGCTAGTCTAATATAAGATAATTACCTCCCTCTACAAGCCTCATCTGATATGTATTATTATACCACATGCAGTCTCTGCGAAGAGATGAGAGTGAAAAAATCAGGATCCTGCTTTAGCAAGAGTCATGTACCCACATAATCTCTAAAGACTATTACAGCACTTCATCAAAACGTCATAGACAGCAAAAAACCTAAGCCAAGCAAGCAAAAAGCCTCATATAAAGAAAGATAGCACAGTTAGGGACTCCCTAGATTGAGGGAGCAGCATCCTACTTGCTTATCTTAAGCTTGTAATGCATACTATAGAAAGAGGCAGCAGGAGGAAATTCAATCCCTGGGAAGAGGAAAGAACTTAATTATCACAGTGCTATTTATTAAAAGGAGTTCCTGTATTACAGGAGCTGTTTGTCTTAGAGAAAAGAAGTAGCACGGGAAAGAAAGTCAGACAACAATCTATCCTAAACAGATGAAAAGATACGATACTTCCTCTGGAGAAGCAGAGATTATGGATGTCCAAGATACTCACGTTGACAGCCTCCTGAATTAGCTTTAAAGGTCAACTCTTCAAGTACTCAGAAGCCCTAGAAAGGTCTCAGTGAGGTACCAGTCTTCAGTTGCCTCCTTGGCTTTCACCACTAGGAGTTGTCAAAAAAGCCTCAAGTTGGTCAATAACATGTTAGGCAATTTCAGATTCCCAACTTTCTTTTACAATACAGGATTTAAACTTCTGCTTAAGAAATGTGTTCTTAAGAAGAGAGTTATTGCACATCAATACTCAGTTATGTCTGATGTGCACAGTTGTACACCAGACATAACTGAGTAACTGCAAAAAGCATAAGGTACTCCAGGCATACTCCATTTCAGCCACCTTCAGGCATCTTAAAAGATGACACCGAGGCTAATGACTCAGATTCAGGAAGGTATATCCACACACATCCAAAAGGGAGTCTATTCCATACAAGAGATTGACTTAGGAGATTTATTTTCAAACTGGAGTTGCCCAGTTTAGCAGGTAGCTTATTTCTTCAATTGTCTACCCTGCTAGATACATAAACTCATAGAAGATTAATAATAATTTTGCCAGTACCAAGATCCCAAAGACATTATTTGGAAATGTGTTCAATATTGTTATATAATGACAATGCCAGGCACCTCAAGGTTGCTGGGCACCAGGATGATGACTTCCTTCCTTGCTGGTCTTGAGGTTGCAGGTCCACAGCCAGGCTGATGAGCCCAAGAGAAGTGTAACAGCACGCAGAGCACTGTCTGTAAGATCAAGCAGCTGCAAGTCCCAAGTGAAGACCTGGACTCAAACTGCTACTGGATAGCGAGACCTGTGATGCCCCAGTGACATCTCCACTGTCATCCGCTTCCTCCCAAGACTGAGGGAGTGACTCGTATTCTTGTATATGATTTTTCAAGTCTAGAGTATGACTGTTGGGTTGATATAGCAAACCACTTACTAAAGATTTGACCCAACCTGCAGAAGATCCAGGTGATTAGAAACTTCAAGCTGTACTGTAAATTCGCTATTACATGACTAATTGTGCTACAGTGATACTGCTTGTAGAAATTCTGTCCCATTCTACTCATAACTTCTGTGCTATGCTAAGCGTAATACTCTGTTAAGAGAATAAAGTTTTAATTGTTACTACAGCTTAGTGCCATCATCACTCTGCCCAGGTTCCCTAAAATAACCTGTCTGTCCCCTTAGTGTCAGGTGACAGGAGAAGGAAAATGAGGTTGAAGAACCAGAACAAGCAAGCTTGAGCACTTCCAACATTAACATTAACAGAAATAGGATATTTAAATTCCAAAATGAGAGTGCTGTTTATAAAGCTCTTTAGAAACAGATGCTAGATTTGGAAGAATTGCCAACATTTCAGTATCATACAGGAGTGTGCCTTCTGAGAAAGCACAGCTTGTGTGTTTGAGTCTTTTGACATTTTTAACTGAAGATAATTTATTAAATTGCTCACTATTAGAAGTTTTCTTGTAGCACAGTGAAAATACTGAGGACTACGGAAGCTGTAGTCATACTGTCTGCAACCAGAATAACTTAATAGCAGCAGTAGTAACTGAGGGTATCTAGCAACATTTGATAAAGGCGTCTCACACCTTACAAGGTAAGTATGAGTAACCAAGAATCATAGAATCATTTAGGTTGGAAGAGACCCCTGGGATCATCAAGTCCAACCATCAGCCCTACTCTACAAGTTCTCCCTTACACTAGATCCCTCAACACCACATCTAATCTACTCTTAAACACAGTCAGGGAGAGTGACTCCACCGCCCCCCTGGGCAGCTGATTCCAATGACTGACCACTCTCTCCGTGAAAAATTTTTTCCTAATGTCCAGCCTAACCCTACCCTGCTGCAGCTTGCAGCCATTCCCTCTTGTCCTGTCGCTCATTGCCCGTGAGAAGAGACCAGCACCAATCTCTCTACAGTGCCCTTTCAAGCAGTTGTAGAGAGTGATGAGGTCTCCCCTCAGCCTCCTCTTCCTCAAACTAAACAACCCCAACTCCCTCAATCGATCCTCATAAGCCTTGTTCTCCAGGCCTCTCACCAGCTTTGTTGCCCTCCTCTGTACTCGCTCCAGCACCTCGATATCTCTCTTGTGTTGAGGTGCCCAGAACTGGACACAATACTCAAGGTGCGGCCTCACCAGTGCTGAGTACAGGGGGACAATCACCTCCCTACTTCTGCTGGTCACACTATTTTTTATGCAAGCCAGGATGTCATTGGCCTTCTTGGCCACCTGGGCACACTGCTGGCTCATGTTCAGAGAGTCCAAGACTAGAACACATCTGTATCAGAGGAGGAAAGAGAGGGAAAGAGAAGTAGCTAAGTGAAGGCTGACGTACAGGGAAGACAGGGTAGATAGGACAGATTTTATTAACTCTTCAGTAACAGAAATTACCTGACATACCAAAGTGATATCAAATTTTACATAATGCTAAGCAGTTTATGAAATTGAGCTAATTATCTATTTTCATTCTTGCTTTACACTTGTCAAAGTTTAGCACAGCTTTCCAAGGAATGTGTTGCTCTTCCTGCCAGTAGAATTGCTGAAAATTTGCTCAACAAATGCCCAGAATGGCACACTGCTAATCCAACAATTTGGGGCCTTTATTTGAGATCTGTTTTAATAAACATAGTCTGTTTTCAATCTTTTGAGTCACAAGAACAGGTTTAGGCTTGTACAATTTAGTTTCTTAAAAAAAGTAGCATCAATCACTATTCAATCCAATAATCTTTCCATGCAATAGCATTCAATTTTTCATTCCTATCCCTTGGCTTAGTACCATATACATGACAGGCATCCCTTTCTAATGAAAAATTTCTCTTGAGGCAGGTCATCACTTCTTAAAAGACAAAAGCAAATTAATTCTCACCTTTACAGCATGGATGTTAAATTACTATGCTGTGCTTTCAGTCTTCTTGAGGTTATACTCCAATTCCAGATAATTACTTCCACTTTGATTTAGTGCTCCAATTGAGAATGATGTGTATAGAAGCACCGAGTGCTTTGGCCACATTTCTTCCTATGCAAAGTTCCCTGTTCTAAGGACTGTTATGTACAGAAAGCAGAGGGAGTGTATAAAAACTGAAGATCAGGTTTTTAAACATAACCAGTAAAGCAACCAAGAAATCATGATGAATGTACTTCAAGAATAAATCAAGTCAGTAAGCATATCAGTTAAGAATTTTGTAGGAACTTCAATACAAATAATCTTGATTTTGTAAATTCAGTTTGATAATTTTAAATCCCCACAGAAAATCTAACATCACTAACCTTTGTTATTGCTTTGTCTGTTTAAATATTCTACTGTGAGAATATGCTTAACTCAAAAAAGATATCCCAGCCAAAGGGTGATAACTGACCTTGATCAGCTCCCTGACCCGCTTCCCTGTGCAGCTGGCAGACCCTGGAGGGGCCATGCTGGGTCACCAAAATGTACCAGTCACTTCAGTTGTGACTCACCTGCCTGCCTCTCAGCTCCTATAACAACTGGCTGCAGGTCAGAGTGCTCTCAGGGGGCGGGTTCTGTCACGAACAGGAGCCAAGCAGGTTCTTGAGAGGTTAAGAGATGAAGCTTTAACTGATCCCGTCATCCCAAGCAGAGAAATAATAGGGAAGTTAATTGTGTTCCCTGAAGCTCATCTGGGAGACACTGTGCTTAAAAACCCCAAACCACCACAGACACACACCACAACCCCAAAACGCCAAATAAAAAAAATAACTACATCGATGGAATAAAGATTCAGAGAGATGTCTATACAAAAAGAAGGTTTTAGGCAACTTCTTCATCTCTCTTTAAAGAGAGGATTCACATCTATGCAGTGGATCTGTTATGGATCATGATGTTCTATACTTGTCATATTAGCTGCATATTTACCCAATGCATTGAAACTACCACAGCACCACATTAGACAAGAGCTTGTAAACACCACTAACTTGTAACAGACATCTTATTTAAAAGATGCACTGAGGGGGCAAAATGCATTTAATTTACTGAATAATCCATAAAATTAATATTTTAAAAGCTGAAAGCTTTTACTGACTCAGGATTTCAAAACTCTATCATTTTAGTATGACAAAATTATGACGAATGACAAATTATTTTTCACAACTCTTTTAGAATTGCAATTCCTTATTTCACTTATTTTAATGGAAATCTGTTAATATTATTTAAGCCTACATAATAGTTCTGACATTATATGGTGTGGTTTTTGGAATGAGAGAGTAACTTGATAGCAGCATTCCATGAAATACCTGTTGGTCAGAGAAGCCTCCATCTGTAGTTCACAACTGAATAAGCCTTGTAAAAATAGAGGGGAAAAATCCTTTTGGTTCTCCCCCTTTAGCACACAGAAGTCTGTAAAAACAAAGACTGGCCCCTATTTTTTAACTATCATGCAGAAACAGCCAGCCTGACTTCTGAGTTCAAAGTGACAATTCTGAAAGCTACAGAATCAAATAAACCCCACACAACCTAGCCATATACAGATACACTCCTCACTCACTCTGTCTCAAAAGACATCCAAATATCAATCTTTCATACTTGACAGGTATTTTCTTTTAAATATACAGAGAAGAATCAAAAGGCTCAAACCTTGACATCTAAAGCACCATGAAAAGCTCCCACAAGCAGTTATCAAGTTTCTTGGAGCGTGAGCAGCAAGTCCTCTGTGAAAAGTCTTGCTCAGCAAGCCATAAACTCAATACTATCCTAGAATAATAAACACACAAACCCAATGTAATGCATTTAATTAATGAAATAGTGATCAACCAGAGTGAGATTATTTACTGATACAGTTGTCACATTCTTGCCAGTTACGGATAAAAAGTTGTTTTCAGCCACAACTGCTAGTTCATCTCTCACCAACATAAATATAACACAAACCTCTAAGTTACAGGCTTTGTGTAAATAAAAGTCCCACATCCTCTCATGATGGCTTCAGTCCTTCCTGAGAGGACCTTCAGCTGAGGCTGCCTACTCTGTTACACATGCTGCAAGAAGAAATGTGCCTCACAAGCATACAATGCCTCTTCACTGAATCCCCAGTGATCCAGTTCAGGCATTTACCAGATCAAACAGACTCCATGCTTTTCTTGACCAGACTTCTTACAAGGAGGTCTTCTTCAGGTTCCTACTCTTCCTCTATCCCCTTTACTTTGCCACAATTCCTCCTCTTGCCCCTGGTTTCACTTATCTGTCCACATGGGTTACAGGCAAGATGTGCTGCACCTGACCGTGAAAGCACTGAGACATTGGAAGTCTGACCAGCGTGCTCCAGATGACTGCCCAAGCAACTACTGCCTCTTACAACAGTCAAGCTGCTCCCTGCCTTGGGTGGTGCAAATAATCTGTGAGTTTCTGTTCCATGAGGGTACTAAACTATATGAGATTTGGAGGATCATATCCCTTTTCAGGTGTCACAGGAATGAAGACATCATAAAGGCACAGAACCTTTACAGATCAGCTGTTATTCATGACAGCCAGCGGAACTGATCAGCCACAGAAACCTTTAATACTGTTAGAATCACAGAATGGTTGCAGTTGGAAGGGATCTTGAAGATCATCTGGTTTCAACACCCCTGCTGTAGGTAGGGACACCTTCCATTAGACAAGGTTGCTCAAAGCTCCATCTAGCTTGGCCTTGAACACTTCCAGGAATGGGGCATCCACAGCTTCCCTGGGCAATCTGTTCCAGTGTCTCACCAGCCTCAAAGTAAAGAATGTCTTGCTAGTATCTAATCTAAATCTACTCTCTTTCAGTTTAAAGCTGTTGCCCTTCATCCTATTGCTACACTGCCTGATAGAGTCCCTCCCTATTTGTCCTGTAGGCCTCTTTTAGGTATTGGAACGCTGCTAGAAGGTCTCCCTGGAGCCTCTTCTTCTCCAGGCTCAGCCTGTCTTCAATAGGAGAGGGACTCCAGCCCTCTGATCATCCTCATGCCCCTCCTCTTGACCAGCTCCAACAGGTCCACGCGCTTCTTACAGTGGTGGCCCCAGAGCTGAATGCAGCACTCCAGGTGGGGTTTCACCAGAGCGGAGTAGAAGGCCAGAATTGCCTCCCTTGACCTGCTGGCCACGCTTCTTTTGATGCGGCCCAGGATACTGTTGTCTTTCTGGGCATGAGCACACATTAATGGTTCGCATTGAGCTTCTCATCAATCAACAAGTCTTTCTCCTCAGGGCTGTTATCAGTCCATTCTCCTCCCAGCCTGTATTTTGTGCTTGGGATTACTCCAACACTGTTGACCCTAAGGAAGTCTGAAAAAAGCCCCACCAGATTGAAAAAGACACCAAGATCTATATTAAAAAAAAAAAAAAAAAAAGAGTACCAATTGCTGCATTTCATCCCTACTACTTAAATACAGATGTCTGGATTATAGCCATTTTCAAAACACAGCTGAAACTGACCAATTCCCTACTACCTCTGACCAAATCGTCTCACTTCCATCTTTTCAACTAAAGACATCATGCAAGTGCACACAGAGTGCTTTGCTATTTAAGGCATTAGAAAACAGTGTTTTTTTTTGTTTGTTTTGTTTTTTTTGTTTTGTTTTTTTTTAAGAACCATCAATGTGGCATTATTATTTAAACTGACATTTCACCTAAAGTTAAGCAGCAGCCTCCAAAAAAAGACTGGTTTTTTTTCCACATTAATGAAAAAAAATTCTTCCTTGTAATGCTTTTTCAAGAGCAGAACAAAATCAACAAGAAAAGCCAGCACACATCTTTCTCAAGCTATTTTTGTCAGCCTTGGTCAGAATCACTAAATCCTTGCTAGGACACTTCAATTACTCTGTGATGCCTTCAAGAGTTCATTTATTCTGGGACAGAGGAACGTACAGAATCCACAGCATTACGTGAAGGCAGGTATCATTAAATCCTGTAGTATTCCTGCACAGCCTTCTTTTCTAAAGTGGCTCTTGATCTGGGAAGACACATCTCAGTTTTAAACTACCCTCACAGTAGGCTGCTAAGGATTAACACCAGGCCCTCCTACACACATTCCCAAACCACCACAAATCTTCACCAACGCAGCCAGGCATCACCTGGGACTACTCTCATGGCAGCCACAAGCAATCTGGGCACAAGGCAGAGGCAGACTTTGTTACCAACGGCCGAGGCACCCGAGAACCAACTTAGAGGCCCCAGCACACTGCCCCACAGCTAAAGCCTATGGTGACAGTGCTTCCAGCTCTCACCTGGCTGAGGGCCGCCCGCGTAACTATGAGCTGTTAAATCCCCACAGGCAGGCAGACATCACCATTTGACCCGGGGGGAGGAGGGCTGGGCAGAGACCGAATGCCCGGCTCTCCCCAACATCCTGGGCCGCAAGAGGCGCCGCTAACGGTCAGCCGGGCGAGCAGTGGGCAGCCCATCGGAAGGACTCTGCGCCCCAGCCCGGCTCCCGCTCCCCGCCGGCTTGGTGTCGCACCGGGCCGCCAAGGAAGAGCTGGAATACGGCCGCCCCACCGCCCTCCCCGCCTCCGTGTCGCGTCCGCTCCCCCCTGGTAGCCTCCCACCCCTGGGACGCCAGGCGGAGCAGCAGAGTAGAGTGCCGACAGCTGGTCGACGCTCCTCCAGACATGTTGGTCTGGGGCGGAAGTCCCGTGACACTGTGACTCCTCGCTCGTTCCCGAGGGAAGGAAGGTGCTTGCCCTGAGCCAGGTGGCGGAAAACGCCGGAGGAGGGTGCTCGACACAGCTCTTCCCGTCCCGCTTGCTGCCTGAGGGAGGCTGCCGGTCCAGCCCCGCGCTGTACCCTCTTGGCAAGAGGTCTGTGGCCCTGGGGTGGCTTGCGGCCCGTGGAGTGGTGAGGAGGAGCCTCCTGTTGCCTCCACCCCGGGCCCTATCCGCCGGCGCAGGGCCTGGTAGCCGCCCCGCTGAGGAGAGCATCGGAGCTCGGGGAAGGGCCGGGTTGTCTCTCAGTTTGTGTGGCACAGAGGGGTGGGCGGAAAGACGTGACGGTGTCACCCATCTGCGTCTCGCCATGTAACAGCGCCCCAATGCTCACCTGTCTAAGCTGTGTTAAAAATGAAACATTTGTGAATGGTGGTGTCACAACCTCTGTGCTAAGAAAAGAGAGGCACAATCCAGCCAGCGAGGAAACTGTCCGTGCCAGTGTTTCCCTGAATTTAAACAATTTCATATGGCGGCACAAGTCACCTGTACCAAGTGATTAGGAGACTTCGTCCTGAAGCTTCTTCTGGCAGTGAGGCTGTTCCTTGTGGTGGTTTTGCAGAGCAGGACTGGTGGATGTGTCTGCAGCCAGGGTGGGGCAAGGAGAGCCATTGGGATGGATAACCTTCCCTGCCTCTGTGCATTCTTGAGGGTCAAGAATCCTGCTATCATATTCACATCTGAGTTTAAGTAAGATGCATATTTTCTGGGGCCTGAAGAAATGTTTAACTAACATATGTTTTCCTGGTTAAATCAATTCAGGAAAGTGCTAGCACACAAAGGCAGAGATGAAGGCTCCCAATGAATACCTGACTTCTGTGACTGTGCGGAGCATTTGAGTGTCAAAAGGCACGTGGTAGACTCAGGCTGCTTGCATCTGCTAGAATAAGGTAGCAAGGAGCGAGAAAATTACACCAATAGCAGTCAGACAATACATGTAATGAAAGAATGCATCCCAACCTGATGCAGTGTTGGGATGTAGGATGAGATTAGAAAAAACCCCAAACTGATGGGTTTTCATATTCATGGAAAGGACTAGCAATAATCACAGTAAGATATTAATCTGGATCTCAAAGAAATAAAATAGAATAGCATTGTGACACAAAAATCTTTTGCTGTTCAAGGAAGAAAGAGAGAGACTGAGTAATGGTGTGCTACTACTATATACTGAAAGTGACATCAGACTTTAAAGGAAGAGGGAAAGAACTGTGTAGGTTCAAATTCTCTTTGTAGAAAACCATTAAAAGAGGCTCTGTTGTATCGTGTTGGAATCTGCTAAAAGCTTTGGCTCTTATCTGGTTAGGGGTGTGTTGAGTACCTAATATTACTGGAAGGTTCAATGAAGTGGTTAGTCATAATGGCTGGGTTCCATTTCCCAGTATAGACTGGAGACCAAAATTATATTAATAATAGTGGGACACAGTTGTTCCTAGTAAAGTTAACAGACTTCATCACAGAGTCTGATCTGAGAAGAGTAGTATATTTTATTAAGCACGCTTTTAAAAAACTGTTACAATACCATAGAAAAGCTGAATTTATTCAGTTGAATTAAAATACAGTAAGAAACAGACAAGTATTCAAGGCCTGATCTTCAAAAGGATACTTTTTGAGAAATGTAGGAAGCTATTCAGAGATGAGAATGAAAACCTGTTAGCCATCTGTTACTGATATTTCTGACAAAGTAAATTTGGAAACCTTTTCAAGAGGACAAAGAACTGGAATACTGTACTAGAAAATTAGGGGTGGGGAAAAGTACTAAAATAAAAAAAAGATAGGTAGTTTTTAGAAACTGATTGATAAAGACTATAAAGTCATGTAAAGACTACATGACTGAAACCCCCAGGCTGGTTTTTAGGGAGAGCTGAGAGGAACTCTGGGAATGTGTCTTTGGGCAAAGCGATAAAGTTCTGCAAGAGTCCCAGGTGTGTGCAGAGGAGGCACACAGGCAGGTGTAGTCGGCAGCAGTGGCCACTCCTGCAGTGATGTTCGTCCCCGCTCCTCCAACAACAGAGTCCTGTCGTTTCGTGGCACAAAGGAAAAAATATGGAGAAATGCAATTCAGGTATTGAGGGATCAGCTGCAATACTCCTGTAACCTCAGAGCTCATTTGTAGGAAATGAATGTCCTAGATGTATCAGAGGAATGTAGGACGACTGGGACTTGCTGACGTGATACGGGCCAAGAAAAAGACAGAGTCAAGCAGGTGAAGTATTTCTGAGCCTTAAGGAGATGCTGAAGCTGGTTATATATGGGAAAATTTTCAAGGGAATGGGCCTACTTAAAAGACAGATCAGATCAGCTGTGTTCAAAATCAGGTGTGCTCAGACTGCAGCCTTAATAGATTTTCTTAATTTGTTTAAAGACAATAAACCACAACCATCTGTGCTTTTTTCGTATTCTCTCATTGCTGGTGAGATTTTGTCCATTTTGGTTATGAAATAAAATAAATTTAATTTTATTTCTAGGTGTGTTTCTTTTGACGTGGAAGATTAGCAAAGAAAAGGTACTTTTTTCAATTAAAAACCCCGTGTTGGATGAAGACACTGGTATCGTTTTGTATCAGAAATAGCCCTCAGAACCACAGGCCAAAGTCAACCTCCTTAAACTAAAGAATGCATAACGTACAGACATTTTCAAATGAGTCTTTCTGGTGAAATGTAAGTGTGGTTTTAGCATGTGCCTCTAGGTGGTGCTAACGTTATTCCAGTGTCAAAATCGCGGTTTTAAGAAACATTTTCAAATACCAGTGAAAACATTTTGCACACAGCTTTTGAGTGGAGGGAGGTCCGTCTGTTCAGCAGACCACATATTGATGGTTTGCAACTAAGAAGAATTCACACACTTAGTTTCTGGTAAATGAATCACCCGTAAATCTATGTTCAAATAACATTTAAAGGTCTTGTTTGAAGCTTCTGAAGCTACTAATTTCAAAATGGAGTTAAAACCCCATCTTTAAGCAAATGTTGAATGAAAGAATTGTGTCATGTTGGATATTCAGTTCCTCACTATTGGGAGCACCATCTTAGCCAAGCACTAATCTAATGGCTGAAGCTTATGTTTATAACATGTTAGGGCTTGCAATTTTTATTTTGCCTACATGTAGCATATAGTAATTCTCACCTTGTAGAATCTGTAGCACTAGAGTCACAGCTCTGTCTCCCAGCAGTTCTCAAGGCCTTTGGGAAAGCAGGCACTTGTAAGCCTTTAACTGAGTATTTTTGTGGCAAAGCAAAGCAAAGCAAAACCTTCTACAGGAAGAGATTTGTGCACGGTTTGCAGAAAATAGAAGGAGCTGGCATTATTTTATGCCTACTATAAACCACTATCTGTTCTTTGATATTAAATAAATTATGATTATGCACCCAGCCATGTTTCCTTTGGACTGTAGTGTAAAATGTCTACATAGTTCAGGATATTTTTTCTTCCTCATTTCTCATTCACACATACTTCACTTGGCAGCCTACATTTCTTGGCATTCTGATGCTTACTACTAGCTTTTGGATACAGAAAAGCAGGAACTCACTTCTAAGGCTTTGTTGCTGACTGATAATTTTCTTTTTCAGCATTGCAATTTCCATTTGAGGCAAAGTCCGGAGGCAGGTTGTCCTGTAGCTCACCTCAATGCTTTTTTAAATTAAAAGGAAATCTGTTTGAAGCAGTGGCTTGTTTGTGAGGTGGTAGGTGGTCTGCACAGCTTGGTGGGAGAGGAGCCGTCTGGGCCTTTAACCTTGCCACCTTCTAGCACCCCAGGAGGCACTTTGTTCTCTGTCCTCTGTTGGTTGAGTGCAGTGGGGACAGGCTGTGACCCCGCTCCCTTTGTGGCATGCCTCTCGATGCAGTGCTATGCTACATCTGGTTTGGGTCAGGGTGAGCACTGAATGACCTCATGGTTTATCCTGGGACTTGGGAATACGATGATGGCACGAGAAATCTTGGTTTCCCTGTGGTCAGTATAGTAAAACTCCACAAATTTCTCCAAATTTAATCAGAAAGGTCTATTTAATAAGGGGTGGCCAACTCTGCTGACCTACTAATTATATGTAGAAGTCTTTGCATGACTGAAAACCACAGTTGTGTACTAAAGAGAGCTGAGGGGAACTCTGGGAATGTGTCTTTGTGCAAAAAGATAAATTTCTGCAAGAGTCCCAGGACGGGTTGGGTGCAGAGCCGGCAGCAGTGGCCACTCCTGCAGTGATGGCCGCTCCTCCAACAAGAGATTATTCCTGTCATTTTATGAATACTGAACAGACAATGAAGGAAAATTATTATAACCAGAACAGCAAATGTTTCCTTTTGCTCTGGTGGGGCTCAGTTACTTCAATTTGTCCCTTTCTTTGCTTTCCTTGACTGTTTTATTTTCTCAAGTACATTGTCCTTGGGCGTCCGATCTGAAATCCACCAAACATTTGTCATCCCTTAGGAATCTCTTTTGGATTAGGTGTTGTGCAGTGATGGAACAACAATAGGACCTGAGGACAGACATTGCCTGGCAGGGCTGATCCTTTAATTTATAAGGCAACACAGACATGTGCAATCAGCATGGGTCTCAGTGTGGTGAGCTAACCACGTAGGTAATACAAATTACTCACTGCTTACGGGTAATTAACCTGCTAATTATTCACAAAACATTTTGCTCTGTGGCGGTTTCATAAGTTGACAGGAATCACCCAAGCTGAAAGAAACCTTTAAAAATCCTTTTTACCGTTGCCTCACTTCATGTCAGATCACATCATATCCCAGAACAACGTTTTTGTATATAAAATGAGGTAATAGTGAAAGAAGAAACTCCTTCCTTCCACGTGAATGCCAGCTGTCATTTCAAGTAACCAGAGATACCCATCTGTGTGAGGAATAAAGGAGTACAAAGAGTGTGCCTTTGAAAAGCGTGTACCTGTTCCTGACTTGTGTTTTAGTATTCAGATAAGTTTTTGATAAGATCTAAGTTTTAGATAAAGTCTGAAACTTAGATTCTGGTTCTACAGTTTTATGCCTCAAAATTTCTTTAAAAAAAAAAAAAAGAGATTTTCTTAATGCTTGTGTTTTCTCTAGTCATTTTCCCCTCATAATATTCTATGAAGGGTAACCTGTGTGCCTTTTATCAGTGCACTCTTGGTACCTATGGGTGCAAAAAAACCCATGGACCATACCTGAATCTTCATGAAATTATTTCTCTGATTTTTTTTTTTTTTTAATGGGATATGCTTAGCAATAAAGCCAAACCCCATACAGTTAATCTCTGATATGCCTATCCCTTTCCAAGAAATAAAGAAATAAATTGATATATAAAGAAAGAAGAATGTCTTGGGAGACTTTTAGGCTGGGAATCTCCAGAGAATCTAAGGGAACTCCAACTTACTGAAACCCAGTATGAGCTGTTTTGAAACCCCCACCTTTAGGCTCATGAAATAGATGGCATAATTATCTCAAATATGTCACTGCTTGAAAAATAGCTGTACTTTGAAAAGCACCATTCTTTCCCTTAAATGACAGATTGTGAATATCTTTGAAGATTTCTGGACACCGAAATGGTACATGCATTGTAACTAAGCTGTAGGGACAACAGAAAAGCTCCTTTCCAAAATGGTGAATGGAGGACAGGGCGATACCTTTTAAGATTTGTTAGTTGATACTAGGCCATTTGTCCACCGTTTTCCTGTTGCCTTTGAAAATGGCAATTGTTCTGAAGTGCAGGAGTAGGGACACTCCTGCCATAATGCACTTGGGCAATTGTGAGATGCAGTGAATCACCAGCCACCGGGGAGAAAAAACATCTTTCGAGCCTCTGTGCTCACTACATTTTCTGTGCCAGTGTTAAAAGTACTAAAATTAGCCAAAGTATCCTGAATTTGCTGGATATGTGTGCTTGCCTTATTCTGTTTTGGTATATCAGGCAAGTGATGGGGATCATATTAAATGTGATTTTGTTGCAGTCATGCTGATTGAGTGGCAATGCCTTTTATAAAACCGTGCTGATCAATGTTATTGATATTTTGTTCTTTAAATTGCTTTCCTTTATCCTGGATTTTGAATTGCTGTTCAGTTAGTGTTGGGATGAAAATTTCAGAATTATCACCGCTACGCTTTCTACTTAATATCAGAAGATTTCTGTGTATGAAACAGAACTGAATTTTAGTTCTCATCTTGGTTCTGTCATTCTTTTAATTATTTTTTTTTAATTTTTTATTGCTTTTTACTCTATAGTGTGCTCTCTGAATTATGCATTGGTGAGGAAGGGATTGTGGTCTGCTGTTTCATGGATAAGCAGGGAATGGGCTAATACCTTTTGGTACTGGTTTCAGCATTAAGAATGTAGTTTCATAACAGAAAAGTTAAGACTGACATGAATGAGAGTGTCTATATTTAAAGGTATCATAAAAATGAATTAAAACCCAAACAAGAATAAGGGATAAAATAATGTTATGTGTTGATGGCACCTAGATTAGAAGCTGGTAAAGAACAGAGCATATTTAATTCCAGCTTTTCAAGACATCCTGACGAGAAAAAATAAGGACAGTCTAAGATAAGGACAGGCTACATGCAGAATCAGAGTCCAAAAAATAATAAGGAAATCAGCAGTGTACCCTAGCAAGTGACAGAGGCCTTACAGGATGGAAAAGGCAAAATATCACAATTCCTGTCAAGCCCTAACAAAAGGCACCCCAGAAAAATAGCACATTGTTGCCAGTCAAAGACGACAAGTATGTGATGAATAGCCAGTGTCCTTTGTCCTCCTTGTCACTGAATCGATCCCGGCCAGACTACTTGGACATGGGCATGCGTGTGTGAGAGAATCCATGTGAGTGGAATGTCCTGGTTTGAGGTAAAACAAAACAATTTTCTATTTTACAGTTTTACTTTTTTAGCTGGACTTCTTCTAACTAACTAAACTCTGAAAAGTGTGTTCTAGAGATGCTTTGCACTTTGCTGCCAAAGAACAGTAAAAGTTTCTGGAAAATGAAGGCAATTGTTTTATTATCTAAGTTCTGCTTTAGCAAATCAGGATCACAGAAAATTTGGGTTTTGTACAGACTACTTTGAGAACTTTTTTCAAGAAGTTGTCACCAGTAGCAGTTTGCATTTGCCAGGTGTACCAGGTTTTATTTTCTTGAATATCCAAAAGATAAGAAGAATTGACTTGTCTGTTGAATGAATAACAGCTAAAATTTCTCTTTCCTTTGTTTTGAGATATTATATCACTGCAGAGCAGGCATACTATTTTCATGATTTATGACCTCTGTAATGTGTATTGGTGATTCTTATTGGAGTTCAGGAAGTTTAGTGGAACACACTACAGAAGGGTAGGGGTTGCTCATACAGAGTAGGTTATAATAATAAGCAAGGGATTTATGGTCTGACCTTCTTTCTAGCATAGGCTGTAGAACTTCAGTCTGTATTTCTTGCAACAAGACCATTACTTGTGATGGAGTGAAAATATTGGATGACCTGGGAGTTAATATTTGTACAACGGGGGGAAATTAATCTCATAACTGCAGATATTCACAGTACACACAGCTACACCTCCCTTCGTCACTCTCCCCTTGTGGAGAATGGAGGCAAATAAACTTGCACTTTCAGAGTGCAAGTCATCTGATTTATTTCAGACATAAGGCTTCTGGATTAAATGAGTCATTCCTAAAGTGAATGGAGTGTAAGGAGGAGGCACGCTTCCTGATATTAACTTAGCCTTGAGGTCTGCCGCCCACAACATAATCTATACACCAGTCATCTCCTCTCACATAGAAGAGATTGTTGTCAAAGGTGTGTATTGACATTTTAGATGCCTTATGGCATCTCTAGAGGCTTGGCCCATTTGGAACAAATCCTGCAGGACTCTGTCCTGGACAGGCAGCTAAGGCTAAGTGGGATACATCAAGGCATCTAAAATGACATTAGAGAATAAACAAATCCTTTCCTGTTTATATCAGTTTATTCTGCTTTTGAAAGATTTTCTATGTCTGCCATCAGTTTATCTTCTAATTTTGCCCATCATCCCTAGCCAAGGATGTTTTCTAGTTCTCATTGTTCTTGTTGCTGCTCTACACTTGTCTGGTTCTTCTGCATCTTCCTTGAATTATGTTTGAGAGCTGTACTTTATACCAAAGCTCTTGTTTCTATTGAACAGAACAGAAGCATCCCTTTATGAATCTTGCAGTCTGTAATCCTAATTAGAAGTCTAGTCTGTTGGTCTGTTGTTTATTTTTTGTTGACCTTTTTTTTTTAAACTTTTATTATGTCAGAAGGGTGAGGTTGCTAACTCTTCTTTAGCTTGTAATTCTTTATAACCTTCTGGTCAGTTTCAGTAGAACTGTGATTTAGCCAGTGGCTTCCGATTCTCTGTTTCCAATAAATTATTTTGTGCATTTTTCATACCTGAATAACATTTTACTTTTCCTGAACAACATCATTTTTTAATTGTTATTTTGTCCTCAAGCATGGTTGCAATCCCTTACAGCCCTGTGTACCAGAGGGGTATTGGTTTTGAGTGTGCTCTGTATTGTATCATTTGGTAGTTTATTTAAATGCTGAGCATATTGCATCCAGGAAAGACCCTACAGAACTTTAGTCGCTATGTCTGTCCAGTCTCAGTGCCACACTAGAAATACTCTGTAGGTATGATAATCTACCAGTGCTCTTCCATCCTATGGATGTTTCAGCTGGAATGTGTTTGGTAGGAGCAAGTAGAAACCAAAGGCTTTGCTGAAGTTATTACATTGCCCTAGAAGGAAACTAACATGGTTCGAAACGGTGTATTTGTGACAAACTCCCACTCTCCTCCTTTACTTCTAGGTGTTTAGTTATTATCAAATGTTGTTTGATTCCTGAAACAGAACTGAAGTTATGTTGACTCAAACTTTTATCTCCTTTTTAAAGGTAGGAACTATTTTTTATTTTATAGGCCTCTGATGCCTCCCCCTTCCTCCAGGAGTTCTCGGGAATAGCTGCTGCAGCAGCCTGCTCTGTGAATATCTTAGAAGCAACTCTATAAGGCCAAGCAGATTTGAAAACATCTAACTTATATGAACATAATTTCAAGGCTGTCCCTCTGCCACCCCCCTTCCTTCCCTCCCCCTCCTCCTCATTTTTCTTCCTCTTTCTTATTCTGGGGATTGCAAGCTTTGCCTTTTCTTGTCTTATCTACTAGATCTTTTTGATCTGTGGTGTCTTTGATCTGATGGACACTTCATTGGGAGTCATTCTTGAGCAGTATTGCTAACCTTGACATTTTTTGCTTATAATTTTAAATAAGCCATATTACCTTTAGGTTCTTTTTTTTTTTCCCTGACCTTTCCTTTCTTTCTAGTACTCATTTATAAGCTTTTGGGTAAGGAGACTTCCTTGCTGCGTGTATAACTTTCAGTGCCCAATATGGAGACTCATGAATTCTGGTTTCTGGGGGTTCTTTCCATTTACCTTTGTAGAAGGCAGACAGTCTTCTCCTTCACACACTTTACAGGCAGATGCAAATAAGAAAATAAAGATGACATGTTCAGTTCTTCAAGTGGACTTTCTGAAAGATAATGAGAGAAATTTGTTGTACCTTAGAAGTGCATGTTGTTTATGTGTGCATCTTTGGCCTCAGCATATGTCTGAGTACCCACACAGCCCCTCAGTAGCTGCCCCAACAGCAGGATCTGGGAGAAAATAGGAAGTAATAAAAGCAGGGAAATAATTTGTCATTTAATCCAAATATTCAAGTACTGATTTGGGTATGAGAAACACACATAAAAAAGACAGACCTCTAATTAATACCCATCCTGCCTTATTCCCTGGCTCAGCTTCACTCCCTCAGTCCAGACTCCTGTTATCCTTTCAGTCCCTTCAGTGAGGCAGCTCTGGAGGCATCTGTGGTCAGGATGTGGCAGTTTCTTGCTGCTGATCCTTCCTCCTCGCTCTTCTGCTACTCTCAGGTGTGGGTTCTGCCATGTGCTGCCCTCCCTTTGGGAGGATCTGCTGTGCCATGGAGTACCTCCACCTCCCCTGACCCTGGTGCTTTGTCTGCTGTCTATCCTGATTCCCTCCACAACTGCTGGTTCCCTCGTGTTCCCTCCTCCTGCTCAACACTGTTTGACCTTCCTTACATGGGCTTTCCCTGAAGTGCTGCCATCTTGTCTGTGGGGCTGGGCTGTGCCTTGCAGTGTGTTGGAGTCGGTTGGAGTCAGCTGGAAACGGCTGTGTCTGGCTCCAGGCGGCCGTGGCTGCTTGCGCAGGGGCCACACCTACAGCTTTTCACTACCAAAACCTTGCCATGTACTCCATGCATACAGCATATATACACCAGATACACATTGCGTTAGGTGCTGA
This sequence comes from Jacana jacana, assembly GCA_013400555.1. Classification (NCBI taxonomy): domain Eukaryota; kingdom Metazoa; phylum Chordata; class Aves; order Charadriiformes; family Jacanidae; genus Jacana; species Jacana jacana. The sequence goes on along the minus strand of VZTM01034033.1, from coordinate 81,457 downwards.
GGGGCCTGATGTGAGTGTGTACAGCTCAGTGAGGTAAATGCTGACCCGAGTGGGGCAGCGTCCTGTCATGGAAACTGTTTTCTGGTTAACAGACTCCTTGGAGATCACAGTACCCATTTCATACCACTGTATCTCTTCAGGTTGTTCTGAAAAGCTTTATGGGGAATTTTTGGAAGACCAGAGAACTGCCTTTCCTCTCAGTTTTGGACTGATGTGCTTCTCTTCAGGGATGACACCTGTGACCTGCACTTGTGTAACTGGGAGCAGAAGTAACTCCATAGACAAAAAGTTAGGATCCCTTTGCTCAGGGAGAAAAAGAGTGAGAGGGGATGTGGTTTGTGCTGCCTATAAAGACAACAAGCCAGTAAATATCAAGAAGGAGAAAAAACATGTAAGATGAGTGCCAAAGTCTGCGGAATAGCACAGACAGCTTCATCCTGGAATGGACAAGGCGGCCTCCCACCATCAGAGCCTGATGTTCTGGAATAACCTGCTAGGGTAAGTAACACAGACCAAAAGCCACGCTGCTTCAGATTGTGTTTCTGAAAAGAATGATATGGCAGGGTGTGATAGCAGATGTTTAGACCCCAGGCTTCCTTTCCCAGCTTTGTCTTTTATTGGCTTAAAAAGACTAGGAGTTAAGGGAGCATCCCATGGCTCTTTTTGCACAAGATGCAGTTTTCACATTCATTAAATATAGATGACTGTCTAGATAACTCCTTTCCAATGCAAGCTTCTTTTGTTTTGGATTTTCAGTCCTGTCATCACGATCTTTCAGGTTTTCATAATGAGCAGCTGTTGCATTTTTGTGTAGAACTTGTTTCTGTGCAGAAAGTTCCTGATCATGCAAGCTGCTGACCTCTGCTTGGTTTCGATAGTGAATCCCTGAATGGGATTTCAGGTAGTGCTTACTAGGAGGAGCTTTTAGTTGCTTTGTAAACTGGCCATCACATTTCACAAGTGATTGATGTATCTATAGCCAGTCCTTTAAGCAGACTGGGCTAAACCTGGACGCTGTAAATAAAAGGACTGCTTTCCTACTCATGTTAAGCAGACATTTTCCAGTGGATATTTAAATCTATTAGAAGCAAGAACAAAGTTAACCTAGATATCTTTGAAGGACTGTACATCATACATGAAGAGTTTGCATTTTGATTGCTGTTATCAGAGCTGAAAGAGTGGGAAGAACCTAAAAGTCCTGCAGATTAAGCCATTAGAGTCTAAGACCCGTGAAAATTAAGCTATGTCATCGGTTTGCTGGATACCTAGTATAGCTGCACTGAGGAAATGGCCAGCGTGCTACTAAATTATAATAATTTCTTGCACTACAGGTTGTACAAGCTGGAGAATTGCATTTGAATTTATCCCAAGTTCAACTTATATCCGGTTAGGGCAAGAACAATGAGAGCTTAAAGGCTGACAATTAGGTTTCATATAACCCAGAACCCCAGACAATAACTTCTAGTTTCCCAGGTGAACCTCTATGAAGTTTTGTTTCAGTGCAGACCTCATTCACTGGAGACCTTCAAAACAGAAACAGCAAATGGATATTAAAATCATTCTGGTCACACTTTTATGGTGCATAGCTTTGCTTGTAAGCACTGTCCGTGATTTACTTCATTTTACAGTTGCATGTCCTTTTCATATTCCATTTGTTTAGCTGCCTGCCTTCTTCCAAGCCAAAGTGGCTGCATTTCAGTGGTGAATATTTTCTCATTTGAAAAAAAAAAAAAAAAAGCTAACCCCAAACATTTTGGGATCATTCATGCTGAGAAACATTGTAAATATAAAAGTGCTTTCATGACAGCTAGTTGGCTGTGATGAGAAGCTAAACAAAAACATTTGAATACAAAATATTCTCAGTGACATAATTTCCTTTCAGTATTTTTTGGAAAGATTTTATGAGGACAAAACTAATTTTTGTGGTCAATTATATGCTTTTATTTTAAGTCTAACTGGATACAGAATTATGCAACAGAAGTACGTCTGTCTGATTCTTCCCAGACCTTGGCAGGAATAAGCTTACTGGTTACAAATTTTTGGTGGGGGAAAAAAACACCATTGAAGTGATAGCAAAGTGCTGCATCTACCTACTGGAGTACAATGGCTTAGCAGTAAATAAAATAAAGTAAGGCCCTTTCTGGATAAAAATATGGAGGACATACTTTGGGCGCGATTGACATTTCTTTGCTCCTGTCCCGCTGATTTCAGTGGAGTTGGGCAGAGCACAACTGCGGTAGGGGATTCATGACATGTCATGCATTCAGAAATGAAAATGTTGTAATATATGGATTTTCTCCGATGGTGCCTACTGCCACCTTGGTGTTGCTTCTTGACTCCTCTAATTATCCACTACATATTAATTTTCATCCTTCCCAAGGTAGCAATAAGCTGTAGTAAATTACATCCCTCAGAATAATGGCGATTCACAGCTTTTTTTTTTTCGGTTGTCCTGTACCTTCATCGGGGCTGTTGTAAACTTTTCTCACAGGGTAATTGCCAAATAACATTTAAATTATAATTAAGAAAAGATCAACACAGCTTCTTGCCTCCCTGATCTTGATGTTTTGGTTTTTCCGGCATCCTTCCGCAGATCTTCATCCACTCTTTTCAAAGGCTTTCCATCCATTTGGTTCTGGTTTCTGTACTCCTCCGCATAATGATCACTGTTACCATGATTTATAGTTACCGCTGTTGACAAAGAAGACTTTTATCCCCTGAGTTTCACTACTGTGAGCAGAGAGATTACTCTCCATTTTATGTTCCTCAGCTATGAGTAGCTGGTGCCTGGTGGGGTGAGCAGACCTCTGAGGACTGTGCTCAGTTTGGTTTCATTCTGCCTGCCTAGCCTGATACAGGGTCTAAAGCTGAAGAAGCAAAGTATAGAATCAACCTGCTCCTGTCCTGCCCACACCAAGGAAAAAAGCCCCAAGCAAATCTATCACTTGGGTGACAGAAGCAGCAGCCACACCGTCACTTTGGCCTTTTTTTCTGAGCAATACTATTTAGATCATTGCCATTTATAGAGTCACATGGAATTAATATTGTATTTAGAACCATGTTGTGAAGTCTTTTTCCAAGACGAGTTATTTTTGAGAGTAAGGGTGTTAAGAATAATGATGATGATGATAAACTCGATGAACTAAGAAACAGTGTAGCTTCATTTTCAGAGAAACAAAGTTAAGATCCCAAACTCTCCTAGCACAGTGCCGGATCCTTATGGAAAGCCCACAACCCAACTCAAGTTTCACTCCGGTTGAATGTGGTCACTGGAGAAAAGAGGTTCATTGGGAGAGAGACAGTATCTCTATCTCCTTGACTTCAGCTTGCTCCACTGGTCTGCTGAGTGGCTTTCACTGATTTGATGATCAAGTTCTAGGACATGGACCCTAAATAGCCACAGAAAGAAAAAGTTTATGCTTGACAACAGGAAAACTTTACAGAATGGGTCATCAGAAATGCTGAAATATATAGCTATTTGTGTTTTGTTTTTATTTAGAAAACTAAAATTGACAAGGCAGGCTCTCAGGACACGGAGCCACTATGCAGCTGCAGCAGCAGGAGCAGCCACATTTTAGAGACCACTAGGAAAAGCAGTTAGACAGAGATTTCTTCCTATACTCAATCTTGTTCCCTGTCACCTTGTGTTTCTTCTTATATAAGGATTCTCTAATCTTCATCCTGAAGTGTTCGTGCTTTTATCAAGGTTTTATGCTGACAGATCTCAAGAGTTATTGGATAACTCGGCAAGACATATGTACAGTTAATTAGAAATGAATGTGATATTACATCAAAAGGCTTCAACTGTTAAGTTTTAAATGGTTATAATTAACTTGCTCTTTGATTCTGAGCTGGGTTGACTGAAGAGACAATGAAGGTCAATTTCCGTTCACTTGAAAAAATAAAAAAATAGAATGGTCATTAATTTAAAAACCCCCCAAACCCTCAGTTGTGAAGCTGTTCAGTTATGCTGTACTCCCTTGATGTGAAGGCAAGGCAATGAAAATCCTTTTAATAGGCACTCCTGTTATCCTTTATTATAAAAATACAGAGCCTGATTCACTTGATATGGGAAAGCAAAAGGATAGTCCAGTCAATGTTATTTAGTCAGCTCTGTGCAGATTTAGATTTGATTTTAATGCTCTCGAGATAAGGAAGACTGTTGATTTTTAAGTAGTACTTTTTCAGTTGAAAATCCTTAATAAACTTCTAGAATTTGCAAACATAGCTAGTGTTAGTGATTTTATTTTTTTAAAAAATACAGATTTCAGTACTTCAAGACAGTACTATTTTATTATCTAAATAAACATACAAACTAGTTTTTCAATATGCATGTAAAATCGGAATACCTTCACCCTCAAAAGCCCTACCTTCACCACACCCTGCATGCATAAAATGCAGTTACTTCTACTTAAGGAAATAGGATGCCTGGCTTTTTGACGTTTTCTATGCATCTCTTTGGGATATATGTATTCCCAGAGGTGCAGGTTTGAGAATTGCCTACAGCTTTGTTTAATCTTGAGGAGATGCCATTATCTCCTTTGACGTCACATGAAAAGGGCAAATGCAACACATAATCACATCATTAGGACAAATACAAACACAATTATCCCTCAACTGTGCAGCAGAAGGCAAATGCAATCTAAACACGAAAATATTGCCTGAGTGCTTATCAAAGTCTGTGGTTGGCTTTGGATCTGGCAGGAGCAACTTGCCATGCAACCTTCTTAGTTCCTGCTCTCCAAGTAATGTGACAGCTAGAGCATCTCTGTGGGTGGCAGCAACACTGAAATCTGCAGCATGGGTTGATTGCCTGTGCCCTGAATATTTTTAAGACTCTGTCCTTTAAAACACCACCACTAAGAGTTTGTTCACGCTGCAACAGAAAATACCTGCACTCCTGCTGTTGCTATCAAAGGTAAGAAATGAAGGAAATGGAGCCTAGAATTTGTGGCCTATCCTGAACACCAAATTCCATAATGCAGATTATCGTGCATGTAGTGCTTATCATCAAGTAGGATCATGAGTTACTTGGAAAATTTGAGTATCAACCTTGCGCTGGATTTTTGTGAGCAGATTTCCCAGGGCATGAGGAAGGAGCTTGCAGGATATGAACAGCTGCAGCTCCAATCTCACCCCAGGAGAGGAAGCTTCCAAGTCTGGAAATTTTTTGTCATAGATTTTGGTGGTGTGGGAAGGTGACTCTGCATACAGAAGTTCATAAAGAACCATGATGGTGTAACATTAAGATCTATGAACATCTTTGGCAGTAGCCTGTACATTATTAAAGTGAAGGTACTGTGGAAAAAGCATTGAATGACACAGAGCAACAGTGTCCAGCATTGTATGATAGGAAATCCATGCTACAACTATGAAGAAAATAAAGTTTTAGGAAAACAGAATACCATAATTATCCAAACTTGAATCTTGCTGAGGCACTAGAGTTGACATCTTTGCAGAGGAATATTTTTATGACCATTAAGAAAAATTGTTTCAGTCCCATGCCTCATCAGCTGTGTAGAACTAGGCCCTAGTTTGAAAAGCGCATTCTTAGTTTCTCTGTTCCGTATGTGAGGAAAGTACTACTGACGGTTTCACTGATGTTTCCTTTGATGGTCCCATTTCAGTTTTGAGATCTGACAGGAAAGAAGTCTGAGCTAGTACAACCACAGGTTTTTATAACTTCTTTGCATATAATTTTCTCATGCTTTAGAACTGAGCTCATTGCACCTGCATTACAACTAAAGTATCTTTATTTGGTTGTTTCATAGATACAGCCTGAGATTTGTATCTAGATCCTTCCTTGGATATCCACTTTGTATCTCAGAAATCAGCAGTGGGAAAACTTGAGTATTCAGTGCTATTAACGCTGAACTTGTAGGATTTCTGCATTCAGATCTGAGTCTGAATGAGAGCTCAGCAACCTCAGCCAAGTCTGACACCGCAGACTTGAAGCTGGAAAAACCTGTTAAATATTGAACCATTCCCTTTGTTCTCACAGGAGTGTGCCTTATGTTCAGGTGAGACTGAGAGCTCCCTGGCAGCGGCCTTTCTAACGGGGACCTTGAGCAAAGCTTTGATTTCCAACTGTCTGCCACCAGATTCCCTTCCATTCTTATCAAGGCAGGTACCACAAACCCCAAACTGCAAAGCTCTCTGGCTGGGTGGGCAGAAAGTTTGGAATAACACTTGAGAGAATATTTTGAGCAATAGGGAGTGTTAATAGGCAAATCGATTTCCTCTGGGAATATATGAATTTTCTCCTTCTTACTTGCTCCAGAGAAGTTTCTCTTTAAGGAAATGCTTCATACTACCTGGCAGGTGAGAATGGCCCTTAGGAAATATATCTTCTGATTATGCTAGCCTGCACATATTTGATTTACATGTTTTCTTGGGAGGGCCAGGACTGGAAGGGAAAGGCTTTAAGCAGCCTATTTGCATGCTTAACAGAGGAATACATCAGAATATTTACAAGTTTCTAACCTTTCTAGCCTTATCCTATTATACTTCTACTTTTGCTCTGGAAGCCTCTTCTCACGTGGAAGCTGGGGTTTTCAAAAGGTTAACGAATACAATTATGTGATGCCAGTGTTTTGTTTAATAGACAAAAGAAATTATAAATCCGAGGATTAAATACATTGAAATAGTTTAGAAAATGGTAACTAGTTGAAGACTTTAATTTTGCACAGCATTTCTCCCTCTTTTTGTATGTAGACAGAAGTTCATACAGCATAATTTTTTAATTCTTCTGTCATGCTTTATATGTTTATGGTGTATACGCATATGTGTTTATTAATAAAAAATGTAAATAGCTGTAAATACTGGAAACTGTAATGCACTGTTCATATTTTAGATGAGTTTAAACTCACCTATTTTCTTGTTAGATGGGTACATTTGCAAAGATTTTATTTCAAAATTTATTGTTTCAATACACAACTAGAACCTGAGGTAGCTGAAAATAATACAGTGGATTATACAATGTGTAGCATGTAGTCATCTGGTGCTCATAGGGGTTGACATGTTTTTGAAGAAAAAAAAAAGAAATAAATTGTTTGCAACTTATACCCATGTTACAAAAACTTATTTGGATTGTAAACTGTGCTGCAGTTTTAAAATCAATTTATTTCTCTAGGATCTGTGCTTCTTGTTCACCTTTTTGCATTCCTCGTTGTATTTACTGGACAGTAGTTACAAAATGCATGCTTTTTTTCTATCCTCTTTCATGTATACAGCACACTATATAGCAAAGACTTTTTGCAGTTATTTTGTAGAATTGTTATTTTGTAGTTTGGTTGTATTTTGTAGGTTGGTTACAAAGCTTGTCACACAGAGGTTACTTTCTAAAATAAAGGACAGAATGAGGTAAGAGCTGAATTCTCTTTTAGCTTAAGATCAAACTCTCCTTAGTTTTAAGCTTTTTTCTCAGCGATATAAACCAAACAGAGGTGAGCCTTGTGCAAACTGAAATGAGCTTTTGCATAGCTTTTTGTATCACTGTAGCTAAATGAAATGCAAACTTTAAATAAAAGCATATATCCATCTAGACAACTTTTGGCTGACTACTTTGTTGGCCTAATATGCTAGCAGATATTTACTACTTTTCTCATTGTTATCCTTAATTTGCAGCATATTGTGTAAATGCAATTTATACTTAACATATCATATAAATAGCTTTTGTGGTCTAGCATGGCATATACAAAGCAATATGCATGCTAAAATAGATTATCCATGTGTGGCTAATTGCAACGGAGTGCAACACATATATCATTGTGTGTTCTTGTAATTAAAGATAGGAATGCAATGCACAAGTGAGAAGGAGTGAAGACACATTCAACATTGATTTTCTATATTTTCTATTCTTTGTTGTGTCCTTTTAATATTCTCTAGTTATGGGAATCTATTAAATTAAATATAATTAATTTAGGCAAGCTGTTAATCCTATAAAATGATGTGGAAAAAATTTCACAGTTCTTTGCAAGCAAAGGCTAACTTTGAAAAAAGCAATGTGGGATTGAATTTAAGAGCATTCTTGTAACACTGCAATTATGGAGCTGCATACCCCTCTGGAACTCCATAGTTTCAGGTTGGAAATGTTAATACAGTGCTTCGGTGATTGTTTCAATAAATACATTTTACTTGCTCAGTTTTGTTATGTAGAATTCATGTTCTTTGGATAGGATTTGACTTTTGCAGTGTTTTTTAAATTACTTACCATGCCAAGAACAGAAAGAAATTTGAAAAAAACCTGATGATAAAGAAAACTTTTTACCTTGGAGGTTATCAAATACAGAACTATTTTTTCCTGCAGACTAGATTAATCTGCTTAATACATAACAAATTGCAGAAAGAGTTATGAAAATAATTGGTATCAATTATCACACTAGTGTTACAGCACAAAGATTAAAGGGCAAGTGAACAGAATGTCCTGGCTGCTGTTATTATGTTCCTCTTAACAGTTTCGTATTTTCTAATAACCTGGAGTAAGAGGATAAAAAAGGAAGAAGACAATTCTCCAGCTTATTGTGAAATATCTGTGATGATAGTTTCCCTTGCAGAGAAGCTTTTTAGCTGTCTGTAGTTCATGACCTTTAGCATATTTGAACTGTAAGAAAATGTAAAGAATAATAGTTGATTTAGTTTTCATTAGATTAAAAACATGGTGAGAGAGATTAGTTCTGCTGATTTGGTCACTAAGATAATTCATTAAACACCCTTCCTCCAGCCTCCTCTCNCAGGTTTGAAAATCTATCATAAAGGATCAAAAAAAAAAAAAAGAAGGAAAAAAATATCCTCTTTTTCCCTTAGTTGAAAAATGTTTGGACAGCAAACTGTCTCTACAGTGGAGAGAGACTCCTCTGTGGGAGAGTTTTGGCAGTCTATGATATGTGTCACTCCTCTCTTCTGAGCCAACTTTAGAGTCTCTCTTAGCTGAAAAGTCCATTCTGGAGTCATAGAGCATCTTTCTGTTCTGGGAAGCTCCCCAGAATAGGAAAAGGGATGATGTGCATGCACCCAGTCCCGGCTGTGGTCTTAGACCTCCTTGCATATCGCTGCTTCCTCCTCTTGGCCTCCCTCATCCCTCTCGATGTATGGGGGAGACCTGCAGAAAAGGCAGGGAGGCAGGATCCTATCTAGGTGTGCAGCTGGTGGAGAAAATATGGATATTTACACCACTAAACCTAAATACTTCATGATATGGAAGGTCTAATGCACATACTGCCTCTAGAACAGTGCAAAAAAACCTTTCCCTTTGCTATCATCACTTTACCTTTGACTAAACTGATGATTTTTCAATGCTTAATTAGATGTGCAGAGCTGTTAGCTGTCTATTAGTGTCTATTTCACTGTAAATTTGGGGCACGTGACAGATTGCACATCTTTTGCAAAAATTAAATAAAAAAAAATTGGCAGCTAATTTTACTTTAAAAGCCACTGCTAAAGTTGTTAATTGCCTATCAGATAAAATTCTGTCACTTGTAAATTTTGCTAGACTCGATATCAGTGACAGGCTGGTGCTCTTTGTGTATGGGTAGAAAATCCCATCAAAATATTTTAGCTACTATTGAGAATGTGGTCGGATAAAATGCATTTAATTAAGTCAAAAGTCTTTGCTTACCTTCTGTTCAGATATACAGCACTCTAAAATCCCTACGTTCATGTGCTCACTGCATCACTTCCCTTACTGGGGCGGTGGGCAGGTCTCAGTGGTTAGCAGCATGGGTTGAGAGGATGAACCCAGTTTTGCAATGGGTCCTCCTCTCACCTGACATCCGCCTCTTGTGAGTGGAGCCATGCTGCTGCGACCATCATGGCAAAGATCAAGGCCTGACATCTACAAGGGAAAGATGAAGAGGAGCTGCTGGAGCAGTTGCAATGCTTAGGATCCTGGGGGAAAATTATTTCAGACTCTCCGAGATACAGATGATCTCCAAATCCATTGTCAGAGCCATGGCTGTTATCAGTCAGTACCAGAAGAAGAACATGAAGAAATTTTAGAAAGACAGAAAATACAAGCCTCTTCAGCAGTGGCCCAAGATGACACATGGTTGGGCAACACAGGCAAAATAAGCACAAAGACAGTCTGAGACCAAAAAACATCAACAAAATGAAAAAAAAACCCTATACCCTACCCGGAGGTTCACTGTTAGGACATAAAACCGCTGTGTACTAATGTTAGTAATTTTTTTGGATAAGAATTTTCTCATTAAACCAAAGTTTGCTTTGGGGGAGAAAAAAAATTTCCCAGCTGGTTGATACAGCAAGGAGAGAGAAATTGTGGCTGCATAGATCCACTGAGGACATCTGCAGAAGAACATTAGCTGATATAAATGTAAAGTGGGAAAAAAAGTCTTGTGTATGGAAGAGAAAAGGAAGGGAAAAACCTCATGGGATTAGGCAAGAGTCTGATTAACAAGAAGTGTAGACCAAAACTGGGACAGGCTGGAAGTTGAAGAGAAAGGGCAAGTAAGATCTTAGGTGAAGCATATTTTGGAGAAAAATACTGAGTTTGGGAAGTTGCGGAAAGATGCCTGTAAGTGGGAGTCTGAAGTCTGTAAGATGCCATCCAGACCAGAAGACATTTAGCAAAGGAGGGAGATTCGGAAAAGGCACATTTCTTGGAACAAGGTGACTGAGCAAGGCTTAAAGCAAGAGAGACTGAGACTCCCTGAAAGAAGAGATGGGGATGGGCAGACCTGAGGAAAGCAAAGCAGTGACGACGAGGATGTTCCAGATTATTCCTCGAGTTGCTGGTTAGTGGCGGATGTCTGTAGGGAAGAACAAGAGGTTCCATTCCTGCAAGAGGCACATGTGTGTCTGATTATTGAGCTGCACACTGGAATTTGGGCTGGTTTCTTTTCAGTTTTTGTTTGTGGTGTGTTGTTTTTCTTTTCTTTTAATCTGGGGCATTACACAAAAATAAACTGTCAAAAACCATTACTGAAGTTGCAGTTTCCGCTAGCTCAGGAGTCTCTGTAACACAAATCCCTGTAACATGAGGCTCAATGGCACAGTTCATATGAGCTTACAGCCTCCCTGTACCAACAGACTGTTAAGGCTTTACAAAGGCAGCAGTTTATGTTATTGCTACTAAAAGGGTACCTGGAACCAAAGAAAATAATGGCTATCACTTTTCCATGAATATGTACATATATACATACATACAATTGCATATATATGTGCAGAAAGGGGAAATATATAATAATATAATTAATATATATTTTTCATTTACATCATATATGATGGCATAAAGGGGCTTGCACTTGTTCAGGTTAAGAATATGTCTATCTTATCAAAGAGCATCTGCTCTTTGACAGTTGCTGCAGCAGATGCCTGTGGAAAAATAATCAACTATACAGTCATATTATACTGACTCCCTCCTTCCCAGCTTTCAGGGTCTAGTGATCTATGGCTCAGAGATTTCCTGTGCTGGAGATGATATCTTAGTGTTTAATAGCTCTTGATGGATTTTTCTTCCCACCCACAATATCCTGTGACAATGAATATGAAATAAAACTGTGTCTGAGAGAAAGGGTCTCCCTTTACTTATTTGTACCTACTGCTTGATGTTTACTAGTTCCTGTAATATAAGGCACACTGAAAAATTATTCCCTGTCCACTATCTTCCTGCCATGCTTCAGGATTATTCAGGTGCTTGTCATATCTCTATCTCCATCATCTCTTTTACAGGCTAAAAAGACCAAAGGCCAAGTCAGTGTGCTGCTTAGTAGCCTTTGGCTGTACTAGTCACACTTTACAGTGAGATATTATCTTGCTCAGAAATTAAAAAAAAAATTACATTTGAATGAGATCAGGTAGCCTAAAGAAAACCCAATAAATTCTTTAATTCTGGCACAAAATCCTTTTTTAAGTATATACCACGTAGATATCAAAACATAATTGCAGGAGTATTTGAGACGGTTTGCAAGCTTTATATGAGACTGATTCACCTGTATCTGTGTCCATTTGAAGGGAACCATATGCTCTCCTCTTCCTTCTTCTCGTGTAACTCAGAATGATTCATTAACATTTAGAAATGTGAAGCTTAGAAATTTGATATAAGAAATTTTGTTGGTCTACATGCAAGAAACCCATGAAACAAATGGGATCAGCCATGTCTACAAAGGAAAAAGCTGACAGATTTTAAGTCATGACCATTTTGCATGCAGCAAAAATACTCCCATTGTTATAGGAACAAATCTATTAATTTCTGATCTTTACTTATATGAATTTGGGAGCATGTATTTAATAATGGAAAGAAAACCAGTAAATCTTCCTAGTGCCAGCTTGATTACATTCATTTATTCATTAAAGCATTTGTTTTGATGTTTAGACTGTATTTGTGAATTTGTGTCTGATTTTTCCAGGCAAGTGGACAGGATTTGAAGGTAGTAGTCTCATAAACACTTGCAGAACTGGAAGAGTATATATAGATATGGGGAATCTTAGAGAGAAAATCAGCATAAGAAAAGGCAAAACTACTATGATTATATCCCAGGAAAATAGTACTATTCCATTCCTATGCACAGTTTTTTATCTGTGGCTTTTCCTTAAGTTTTGTCAGAGGTAATGCTGCTGTGATTTTTTAAAAAAAGTATTTTCACTAACTTTTATCATAGCACTTTCCTTTAACATGGTGATCAAATGCTTTTGTTCTTTTGCTTTGAGGCAATCCACTATTCTCTAGAGAAGGGCAAACCAGAGCCATTGAATGTAATTTAAGTCTTACCCCTAGGAAGTTACTTTTATTAGAAGCCACTGCAGTGATTTTTAGAAGTAACAGTAATGGTAAAAAAAGTCACCTCAGTAACTGTTTTGTAAACAGTTTGTAAACTATGAGTGTCAGTTACAGTCTATGGTAATTTTATTTTAAAATAAAATGAAGGCAAGTGGTCGTCTGAAGATGTTAGGTCACTGGTCTACCTTTTTGTTTTCCAGTCAATAACTAAGGGAAAATCACCTTCCTTGGAGCAGTTCCTCCCCAGCAATCTGGGTCCCACAACTTGATTTAGAGGATATTCTAGGAAAGGCTCAGCAGACAGTGATCCGAGACACATGGGGGTAGGGAGAAGGTATTTGACACACTAAACAGCTAAGCTTAAATCAAGTTAAGCTTTAAAAGAGGATATGAAGCTTCTCATATCACTCCTCAAGCAGGTGTGTCAATAAACCCTACATAAACCTCTAAACTACGTGCAATCGATCCCATTCTTACAGGTGTTAAAAGTTCTCAGTGCTGGAAATGCTTAATCTTTAGATCCATCAGAGAAGAAACATTAAAAATATTTGAGAATTAAATCCCAACAAGGAAAAAAAAAATCAAACTATGTTTTCCTTTAGGCTACCTGCTATATTGGTATTGTGAGCAGCTGTGTGGGAGTGAATGCAACATGGTTAACACGAACTCTAGAATTTTTTCTAGATAATTAGATTAACAATTTTTTTTTTTTTTTTTNTTTTGAGAAATGACTACTTCATGTCTCTTTCTAATTGTAGGTGCAGTTTTCAGCCGGCTACTTGATGGTAACACTTTCAGAATTCTCTATGGAAATTTCCTCTAGTTAAAAGCCAATTTGCCTGATCTCATGCACATGAAACTAAAATAAGGTACCTATGTGTGTGCACTGCTTTTGTATATTGGTTTGTATACAAATTAAAATGATGCAGGATTTATCTGTGTAACAGGTAACAACTACCAGAGAAAAAATGAAAAATGTTTTACTGTGAAGTACAGTGTGCTTAATGTTCTTCCTGCACCAAGAGCAGAGGCAGACAGAATTGAGGTATCATCCCACAGCAAAAAGGGACATACTTTCCATGGGGTGAGCTTTGCTGTATCATAGCAAAACCACCTTTATTTTAGGGTGTTAATTCGTATTGAACCTGGGGTGCCATTACAAGGGTAATTTATAACCTTCTCGGGAGATGTATAAGGCAGGATGTCAATATACATTTAGTGGATTTTATTCTCTGTCATCATGAGGTCTTTACTTGGTAGAAATGCCTGTTTCCTAGGCAGATAAGGAACTTCTGACTGAGCAGTTTAGAGCACTTCCTAATCCTGTTTCCTGGTGAACACTAGTCCGTTTTCAGTGAGATGTGGAAAAAGAGGAGGTAGCTCAGAAGCTGACCTGTTGCAAGGCTGAACATGTGCACATAGTGATTTTGTTTATCTTGACTGGACTATCTCCTTCAGAACTTTATTTAAAAAGACTTTGCAATGTGGTTCATCTTGAATAATACAGAGTTAGCATCTGATTAGTTTACAGCTGCTTAGAATGCACTGATATAAAAGAGCCAGAATTTTGTTGGAACGAAATCAGACCACTCTGTGTAAATCCAGTTTTGGAGGTCCAAGAGAGGTCCAAGAGCACTGAGCACCGAACACTGAGCACAGTGGTCGAGGAAGTCTTAACAGAACGGGTATAGGAAGCACTGAGATTTGGGAGAAAGCTTAAGTTTTGTTGTGTAAGTTAACAGAGAAGGTGAATCACAGGAAAGAGTAAGTTTTGGAGGACATTCAGCATACATATTTTTTAGTCATAGCTGGATGAGAATGCCACTTAATTCTATTGTATTATTTGCATCTGTTTTAAGTACAAGAAACTAGCCACAATACCGATTTGTTTGTGTACATCTTGCATGCGAGTTCCTGGGCAGGGTTAATTGGGAATAATTAGGCCACCTATCGTTCTGACTTCCCATACAATTTAATTAGGTTTTCTTTTTCTCTTGTATGTCAGGAGCCTTTTATGGACTGAGATCTTTGATGCACGAAAAGATCCCTGATCACTAAAACATACTTTGGAATTTCCTAGTATGTTCATGCCAGCAGTGCAATTTTATTGCTTTTATAAAAAAAAGTCTTTAGCCTGGGTTTCAGCTACACAGCAGAGTAGTATATTCACCATGTAGCCATTACTATTTCAAAGGTAGTGCATACCAGGGAGGGCGATAGAGCTTCCTATGCACTTGTATGCTTTGAATTTTAAATATGAGCTCTGATGCTAATGCATTTGTGGTGCACGTCTGACTGATCCAGGCTGTTGAACACCCGCTCTGAAGCTTTATTTGCCACTTTCTTTCCCCAAGATGTAGGTGGTCTTTGGATATTCCATAATAAGTACATTTTTGTATTTTAAACTGCTCCTGAAATGTAAACACAATATTCTCTCCACTGGCTTTATATTTTGGAGTTATGTGACACTTACTTTTATCTGTGTTTCATGGTCTTGGGTAGTTATGAAGCACAAAGAAGGCTTACTAAGGTAGCCCCTTAGTGTCTGATGTTAATAAATGGCTTTCAGTTCCATCACTAGTCGTATCTCTTAGTCCAAGAGACCAGGAATTTGGAGAAAAATCTCTGCTTCAACTGCAAATTCAGAGTTGCCAGGTGTGTACCCAGGCTTGGACTCAGTGGCTACAGAGGAGGGCAACAAAGCTGGTGAGAGGCCTGGAGAACAAGGCTTATGAGGATCGATTGAGGGAGTTGGGGTTGTTTAGTTTGAGGAAGAGGAGGCTGAGGGGAGACCTCATCACTCTCTACAACTGCTTGAAAGGGCATTGTAGAGAGATTGGTGCTGGTCTCTTCTCACGGGCAATGAGTGATAGAACAAGAGGGAATGGCTGCAAGCTGCTGCAGCAGGGTAGGCTTAGGCTGGACATTAGGAAAAAATTTTTCACAGAGAGAGTGGTCAGTCAGTGGAATCAGCTGCCCAGGGAGGTGGTGGAGTCACCCTCCCTGACTGTGTTTAAGAGTAGATTAGATGTGGTGTTGAGGGATCTGGTGTAGGGGAGAACTTGTAGAGTAGGGCTGATGGTTGGACTTGATGATCCCAAGGGTCTCTTCCAACCTAAATGATTCTATGATTCTATGATTGTACATAGGACACTCATTTACTAGCTCATTGCCACTGAAATAGGAAAGGTCTCCTTCCCCTCCTACTTCCCTTCCTTGTTGCTTTCTGTTCTAGGCTCCCATTGCCTGCCTTGTTCTAGCTGTGGGTCTCATGTGAGTCAGGTTATCTTACTAATATGGCAAATAAAAATGGCCATATGTCTTAATGAGTTAGAGCAGATCATAGCAGGATCCAGTGGATGCCACAGCCTGGGCAGAAAGCACCGAGTTTTTATGTCTAGGAGGAGAGGAGGAAGACAGGCCAAAACAGGAACAAGGTTGCAGTCTCCTTAGGCCGGCTTTTTTCTACCTATGAAGCCATGGTCTGTGGGGAACCCATTCACTCCCAGCTAATCTGAGCAACGCTCGAAGTCCTTCTCAGATCCTCAGCCCAGGCTGACACAGGTTGGTGATGTACTCAGGTCTGGACAAAGCAAAAATCTTGGCCACACTCCCTGAGTCCTTCCTGCTGGAATCCCTGTTTCTAAAAGAGGGAAGAGATGAAGTGCCAGACAGGACAGAAATCTCACCCACCACATAAAGTGCCAAGAATGCAAAAATTAAAATTTTACTATAAAGGGCAGCTCTGGTTACTTTGCATCATGTCCAGGGTAACTGGTAACTTTACTGGTCCAGATTGCACTCTATCTTGGGTACTTACTAGGCATCTCAGAAATGCAGAGGTTGAGATCAACATAGACATCTGGGAAGTAATTTGTGGGCTACTCAGAGGTGCTCCAGGTATCCAGCATTATCAGGTACTGCCCACCTACAGCTTCCCTGTGAGGGCAGACTGGAAAACGGGGCAAACATGCAACCCTTAGCCACGTCTGCTGGTGCAGTCACATAGGCAAAACCAAGTCTGCGATGCTTCTTTGTTCAGGCAAAGAACATTTACTGCTCTTTGTGGGAACAGATAATTGGGGAGGAAGTTTTGCATCATAAGGGGCATTCTGAGAAGATTCTTGGGTATGCTGTAGTTGATTTTCAGGGTGGTGCGTAAAGGCCCAAGTTAGTCTAATGCTATTCTTCTGAAGTTTATAGAAAGCACATTCAGTGACTGGGCCAACATGATATATTGATTTTGTTCATGTGTTTCTGTTTATGGTGACTGAAGCTTGTGGTGATATAGTTCCAAAGATCATTAATCTTCTAGCATCTTTTTTGTTCTTTCCTTCTTGTTCAAGTTATAGATCCTAGCTTTAGATATAGCTGGAAAATGGCTGTCAGAATGGAATATGATAGGGAGTTGCTGGAAAGGAGCCATTGCTGTGCCTTATTACAGATTCAGAGCAACAGCTTTCAAAGAGCATTTGTCTGGCAGTCCTACAACCTCAGTGTGTGGCACTCCTGAAAAATGTTTGGACAAAGGCCTCTGACCCACCTACTGCACCTTTTAAAGCATATATTGACTACAGGGTTAAAGCTGATGTAAGGAAAGGAACCCAGTGGAGGTTGATTTTTGGTTTGGCTAGATTGAAACAAAATCAAAAGGTCCTTTTGCTTAGTCAGAGCAATTAAAACACAGTAAGCCAAACAAAGCACAAT
This sequence comes from Jacana jacana, assembly GCA_013400555.1. Classification (NCBI taxonomy): domain Eukaryota; kingdom Metazoa; phylum Chordata; class Aves; order Charadriiformes; family Jacanidae; genus Jacana; species Jacana jacana. The sequence continues at coordinate 64,014 of VZTM01034033.1, read as the reverse complement.
GAAGAGTAAAAAGAGCTGGTCCTCTGTCAGTGATTTGATTCATTTCTTGCAAGAAATGGAAATAAAACTGAGAATCCACTTAGAAAATGAGACGTTTAATTGTTCGAAAAAACTAACTGTTAAAGCAATCATGAAATGCACGTATTCTGTGAAGGACTCTAATTATAATTGCTGTGTGTATGACTCCAGCTCTGAGCCTGTGAGATAAATTTGAGTGAAAACAGTGCCTCTGAGTGGAGTGTTTTGATCCAGGTGTAGAAAGGGATTCAGAGTTATCATCTGTAGCTGTTTCCTTGCTGATGCCTCTCACAGTGATGAGATCGCTCCCTTGCACTGCTACATGACTGCAGCTTCAGGTAGATAATGATTTAATTACTCAGTTTTTGGATCGTTGATCAATGTCATTCATCTAGAATGTGCTTTCAGTAACGCTGTATGTTTACCAGGTTGGTGGATATACACTCATGGGCACAATTCCGATCTGTTCAGCTGAGATAACAGGATAATATCAGTCTGTAATTAATACACTTGTACTTTCTATCTGACTAAAGAGAAAAAAAATAAGTACTGTTCCTGATGGTGTTAGTATTCATCCTTCACTCTGAAATTCCGTGTGTAATTTTGTAAAGCCTATGTTCTCAGAAAGTGAACTGCATGGAAAAATTCAGGATGTTTCTTAAACAATGTTCTCTAGTTCATAATTTAGTTTAAAAGTTTTATGGGGCAACTAGATAACATTGAAGAATTTTAATTAGTTAACTTTTTACTTAGCAGCTTGGCTGCTTCTCTCATTTTGTTGTTTTATTAGGGATGCGGCAGAACCCACTTACAATCTTCTCCTTCCAAAGCAACATGTTTGCGACTTTGGAAAACTGCTGGGAATTCTGATTTCGGTAAGCTTGAATATGTGAGTGGACACAGCTGGCCACTTGGCTGAAGGACTGTTGCTTTATTCACCCCGCATTTGACTATACATCTGTAATCTACTCAAATTCCCAACGTCAGCTCCGCGCGGCAGGTGGCTGTGGAGGTGCTATCATTGACAGGGGACTGGAATATGCTTGCAGTGTAGCTACCATGCATAAAAACTGCTTTGTGTTTTTCACTGACAAGAACTTCATAGAAGGTGGCCCAGAGAAAAGCGGTGTCGTTGACAGCTTCTCTCTTGGCACTTGGAATATTTCTAAAGGCAAAGTAGAAAACAATATCTCCAAGCTCTTGGCAGTTTATCCAAGTATTTCATTCAAGGTCAGGCTGAAATCACAGGGAGGCCCACCTCTTCTTGAGGTCCCTCAAGTGTATCTTCCTTCTGCTAGGATTTAAACCACCAGGACAGTTGTTTTATCTGTCTTCCATGAAAAAGTTGAGTGAAGATGCTTTTTCCATGTCTGATATTCCATGTGCTATTTCTAACGTCTGCATTGTTACAGCACAGCCAGCTTGGAGTGAATAGTTCTGAAATGTGGGTAAGAATAAAGAAATGTTCCCATGTTCAAATTAATGGCTTGGAGCTTTTTTCTTGCTCTGAAACTGCTTTGATCCCCCAAAAGGAGTAGCCAATAAATAAGTTTGATGCATGGCACCAAAGTATAGTATAGAAGTATAGCAGCAAATTGTGGCAGAGTACGTGCTAACACATGTGGTATTTACAAACTGATGGGGCTTCATTATTGTTTACTGTAAAAAACTTCCTGTAAAGAGACAGGCAATGCTTTTGTTTTGTTTTGCATTTACTACAGGAATGGATAAGGGGCAGAGGGCACAGCTTGGCGTTCAGGGAGTGGCATCTCTTTGGCTCTCCTACCTGAGCAAGAAGCAAGGACAGCTCTGGGTGGAGGCAAAGCAGTCAATCACCTATGACAGCAGGCTCTTGACAGCATGACTCTGGATCCCCAACTGTGTTTATCTCTGTTAGAGGCAGGGATAATCAAACTTGCTGGTGTCAGACAGTGCTGTCAGAATGTGTGAGAAGGTAGCTGCTTGAGGGAACATTTATTACTCTCTGACCAGGAACAGCAGGATCACAAGCCCAGTTTCCTGGAGTTCCCTGACAAATCTGTGTCATCTGTCACCTACCTGTTCCAAGCAACTCAGTTTCAAATGGACTTCAATTTCTATCTGACTAAAGAGAGAAGCTAAGAAACTCTGAGAAGCTAACTCTGGCCTGGACTGGTAGTTGGTTTGTCACACAAGCATGAGCATACAAGCACATGGGAGTTGGGAAAAATAAATTCTGTTCATAAATCATTCACATTCATCGGCTTTATAAATGCAGGCAACAGATCACTTGGTATGGGCAACAGGAACCTCTAGCCTTCTGGTTAAAGCATCTTTCACAAGGCACTTTGGACAACTGATACATCTATATCCCACTCATAGACTCATCACAATACATTTGTTTCAAAATTCTGTCATTGTAAAGACATGAAAAATTCCTTGTCTAAAAGCTGTCTGTAAAATGACTAGAATGCATGTTTTTGACTGTTAATATATGTCCATTAAATTATTTTTTTTACAAAAGGTTTCTTCCGAAAAATAAACTTAGTCAATGGGAGTTGAGACCGGGTTTTAAAAGTTGTTTTTAAAAAAGAAATCTGTCTCTGAAGTTGTTTAGAGTTAACTTCTGAAAGAATTTTATAAGCACTGAAAAAGGTGACTCTAAACCCCGGTCTTTCCCTTACTTTAAAATAGATGTTGTCTGCTTTCATTTTTCTGAACTGCAGCACGTTTCATACATGGTTCAGGTACACATCCAAGGCATCTCTGTTTTTACTGAGGGAGGGAATGACACATCAAGAGCTATTCAGCAAATGTGGGCATGCAATGGCATTTCCAGCCTCCCAACCTAATATCACAGTGGTACCCTATGGAACCATTATCCTGTCCTATTTCTGAACTATTCCAGGAGTTCCTCCTTCTCACCACTTCAAAGGGTGTGACATATGTCTTGTGGTCCTCAGGCAGATAAAGATTTTGTTATATGGCTCACAGAGCCAGAATGCTTGTCAACCATCAATGTTTTAGATGTAATGATGGGACCTGAGCTGCATCACTTACTGGCCTTAGGGGAAAGGGCTTTTTTTGTACACGGGTTGTTCTGAATCTCATTTTACATATGAAATGAGCTTGGTTGAACCCTCATGCACATTTTGTTGAGACAGCTCAAGATATTAGCAGAGATGCTTGAATTGAGCAACTCATAGGTACACAAGACTCATGGGTTCACATTTTTGACTTTGCTTTTCTTCAGACAGGGAGAAAAGTCTGCAGAAGCCATATTGTTTGCTTCAGCTGACAGTGAGGTACAGATTTCATAGTTGTATGCAAAGCTCTGCAAACACTTAAAGCTTCCATTGACATGGTATTGATACTTAGAGAGATTTCTTCTTGTTATACAATTATGGAAATAAGCCCAAAGAATGCTTGATCAATGACTAAATAACAGAGCTGAAATAGTGGTAATAAGAGCACAATATCCTTACTAAGTGAGCACCCTCGGAGGGAAGCAATGATATTCAATAATTATAAACAGGTGCTCTGGAGCACTGCATCATTGTGCATTTTCATATGAGGAGATAACAATCCTTTCATGTCCAAAATCAAAGTACAGAAGCAACTCTTCTTAAACTGCAATCCAAACATTGCATGGCTTCATTTTTTTTTGGAAATCATTAGATTAGTATGTTAATTCTTTCTTGGAATAATAAGGACTTCATTTATTTGCAGTAGACATAGCAACTTTAGTAATATTTTCACAGAGTGTTTTACATGTTCCCCACCCTTATGGTCTTCCTTGTCTGCAGGTTTTCAATCTGCATTTATGAATTTACTTTGATCTGCATCTGCTTATGTATTTGAATAAGAGGTTTTCTATGTGCACTTCCTTTACTCCCTTCTCCAATATACATACAATGTATGATTACACAAGCTTTTACTGGAGAAATGAACTTTTGAGGACTGAAGTCATGTTTGTTGCTTATCGTATCCCAGTTACTATGTACAACTATGGCAGTAGATCTGAACTCAATCCTCTGACAGGAAGATAGTCTAATATAAAATTGATGTTTCAATCTGAAATTTCAGTATTTTTGCCTTAGGAAGAACAGAGATCCTCTAAAGTGGGATGCTATATTAGCTGCTTAGTTTTACAAACACAGCATAAATGGCATTGATTCTTGATGCAGACCAAGCTGAGAAGAACTGGTGGCAGTTTTCATCCCAGCTATGAATTCCCAGCCTTGCTGTCAAATAGCTACTACCATTGTGTGAACTCCAAGGATGGCAATGAAGCACTAGACCTAGCTTAAAGGGATAAATAAGAAGTACTTCTTGCAATGTACAGTCATACCTTGGAACTCAGAAACCAGCTGGTAATGATAGAAGTCAACAAGAGAAAAGGAAATTGCACTAATTTGCTGGTCTGTCAGTCAAAAGCTGGAAAGCATAGAAAAAGACAAGTGTGACATGGTAACAAAGGCAAAGAAACAGTGTTATTTGAACTGCTCTCCTGGTGTGCTCACCTGCAGTTTGTCCTGTCCCAGCCCCTTCCTTTGAGATGCTCACCTCTCACCTTCACCCTGAAGAAGAAGGATGGGGGCTGTCCACCAGTAGGGCGACTTCCAGGCAGGACTGTGGGGAGCTGGAGACTGGGCCTGCTGTGTTGTGACTGGGGCAGGGGTGGACAGTTGGGGCTTGGGGGGAAGGGCTGAAATGGGGTCCTGGGCAGTGGGCAGGGTGGAGGGAGCCGCAGGAGCCTGAGCAGGGCTGTGGGTTCCTTTGGGCTCTGAACAGACCTATCACACCTTTTCCACAGAGCAGATTAACACTGGACTCCACCTGCAACACTTTCTCACTAGGAAGCAAAAGGAGTGAGTTTAGCCATTTTAGTAGGTACTGGTTGACTAACAGAAGAAAACCATACAAATAAAAAACAGTATTGCTGAAAGAAAAAGCAAGAGAAAATTGCTTGTTTTCTTGTGTCCTTTTCCAGAAGGCAGAAGGAAAAGACAGAATGGAAAAAAAAATCATAAACAGCACAGGAAAAATCAGCTAAAGGAGTTGTTAGAGAAAGGTATTTGAATTATAAAGAACTAAAAATCCATAGCCCATTTGCCTGAAGTGCTGGAAAAGCTGAGTTGTTCTAGGGTCAGAGGTGGCCTCAGGCAGGAGGACGCATTTGCTAGTATGGTCCACTGAACTTACTGGACACCTGAAGCTGGAGTGGGCCACCAGGATGTTTGGGTGCTAGGGAGATGCTTTTATCCCATACAGGGATGCTGGTGACTGATCATGCTTGAGATTAGACTGAGGTTTCTGACTCAGGTAGGACACGGGAAATGGGAGATGAGTTTTTGAGAGAAAACCAAGAAAAGGAGCTGCCTGTACAATGTGAATAAGAACAGTCCCATGCATAATTCCTTGGGCCCTATGGACCCTGTATTTTTTACCTCAGGATAAAGACGGGGTGATGCTGAGATATTTCAAAGTGATTTTGAGAGGAAGACTGAATTAAAGTTGGAAACTGATGAGAAAATACAGTAATATCATATTTCCTTATTCAGGGAAAAGGCCTCTAGATATTGGATGGCTGATAGTGTTATGCTAAACAGTAATGGACTGCTTAAACTTCCCTTACTTGAAAAACTGGAAATGGCTTGAGGTGGCACCCAAAACATTTACGAGGACATTTAAAGAAACTTAGGAAATAGGTTGAAGTATTTTAGTTTAGGAAATTACCTTTCATGAGGAATTAATGGCACCTAAAGAGGTCTATGTGCTATCAGGGCTTCAGATATTTATACTTCATACCTGTATTAACCAAATTCTGTAATAGATCATGAACTAATAAGATGCAAGATCAAGTAAGATGTCCAGTGAATACTTAGAGCTGATTTCTGTGTTTTTTATCCAAGGTGCTTTATTTGCATGTTATCTACCCAGAGATTGCAACAAGCAAAACCAGTAATTCTAGTGTCACTGTGAGGTCCATGACACATAATTGTCATCAGCAGGCTTACCCACACTTAAATGGAAGTGCCCACTGTGGTTCTGCTGTAGGATAGATAGTTCACAAGCTTTAGCTACCCAGAAAATGGAAATCCCCCACTCTTCCAATAGTGAAGATGTGTTCATAGAAAATAGGCACGGGAATAGTCATAACTAACTCTAGATGCCTAAACAGCAATTTTCAGTTGTGTAAAGAAATTTCAGTTGTATTTAGTGTAGGCTTCTACGCAATTTGTGATGATATCCGACATGGCTGCTGGCTACCACACCAGAACAGAGTAGGCTTCTTATATATCCCCTGTCATATCTTCCAAAGCCATAGATTGTGTTAGGATCCTTGTGGCAACACGAATCTTAATAGATGCAAAGTTTAAGCAACTGAATTCAGTTCCAGAGAACTAGTGTAAGCAATTAATCTGCGGTCTATCTGTAGGCAGGGGAATTCTGTCATTGCTTTAGAAAACAATAATGAAAATGATACAAAAGTAAGACTCTTTAATCTTGCTTCAAAGTCTTTCTGTGTTGTGGAAGCTTTTCTTCAGCGGGCAGGTCTCCCTCCCCTGAGATAGGGTCTGAGGTGGATGTAACAATCCCTCTTTGAAGATGCTGATCTTTCTCTTCTGACATGGTGGAAGAAAAAGGTAGAAGAGACCACTGGCTTAGCTAGCAAATGCCCGTGTGAGGCAAATCTAGCCTTAGACACAGTCTCAAGCTGGGATAAAAGAGGACGGGCAGTATAACAAGGCTGAAGGTTCAGAGAATGAGAAATTGCTATCTGGATAACATAAGTAGGTCTGGTGAACTGGAGGCAGACTGGGAGGAGTGGTGTCCCCTCTGGTGTGGCAAACCGAACCATTAGAATTAACACTGCTTTCGCTGGGAATATGAACCTCCTGGTTCTGTGGAGGAGAGTCTGTGCTGAGCCTGCTTTGTAAGCCACTTACACTGCCAGCAATATCACAGACACCTAGTTTAAAATTAGCCTCTGTATACGTGGGCAGGGTGTATTCTTAAGTGAAATACCGGAAATCTCTCCACGCACTTATCATTAACTATGTTAATTATACTTAGGAGTAAAAATTACACTACTATCCCAGATAGCGAGTAGAAGGTATAGATGATGGGATTTGGTCCCTTGGTTCTGCTACACAAGGGTAATGTGATTGTGTCTTAGTAGAAATCGTGGGTGCTCTGGGAATTATTTTAAATCAGATTTTGAGTGTTGGTGTTCCTGAATGGAAAGTTATTTTATGCTACCTAGAGCAGAACAATGATCCCTTCTATGTTTGTGTTCAATCACTTTGCAATTACATGTTGGTGAGCTAGCACACTTTTAATAGGAATTCCTTGATACTTTCATAGAATTTACGGGATTATCAAAATGCAATGGTAAGTGAACAATCTGAGCATTTGCAATTGTTCATTGTTCAGCTGACTTCTGTCCTAGATACAGAAACTAAAATTAGTGGTATTTACTCAGGCTTAACACCCTACATTACACTTGCAGGAAATGATAAGCTAGAGGGGAAGAATTCAAGATGGGGGGTAATCTTTAAACAAAAATACAGGGGTGGGTTGGGATTTTTTTGGAAAGCCTAGTTCAAAGAGTATGTAGACATATAATTTGGGCATGCAATGCAATTACCAGAAATAATTTAAAATGGGTTACTTCACTGGAGTATGACTCTTTGAAGAATAAATAGTAATTGTTTTAAATGCATAATTACTTTAATATTGGCTCTTTTCACCAAGTTGCAGACTCCTAGATTAAGCTCTAAGTCCTGTGCATCTGTCCACTCAAATTCTGTTTATTCTTCAGGCTGTCATAGTTCCATTGTTAAACCCCTTGAAGCCCTTTGATGTGTTCCTGCACATAAAAAGACTGGTGCAGACTTTCATGCAGCCTGATCTTTGCTGTGCTAACATTTTTTTCAGCATAACTGAAGTCTGAGAGCAAGTTAAAGTAATCATTAAGAAACCCTGTTAACAAGAAATGCTGTATTTTAGAAATGTATTTATGTTTTTTGCAAAGTCTTGGAAAATATTTCTGATTTTCAGAAGGAAGCCCAGTATGGGAACTTGGCTGTGTTTCTCTGGAAGGCACAGATTGCTCTCTGCACTGAGCCACAGAAGGGCATGCTTTGGTCTTATAGCTAAGTACTGTGCTCAGGAGCCTGTTGGGAAGCAGGAGCATTTGGGATTTATGTAGCAGGTCCTTTTTGGACAGTGCTGTGAGTACCATCTTGTGGAGTCTGAGGTCCTGACCACCTGTGGCATTCAGCTGGCTCTGATGATCTGCACCACCAAAACAACCTTGATTACTTTTTTTTCCCTTTTTTTCTTTCTTTTGCCTGATTTGCACAGGGTGACAGCTGTACCTGTGGCACAGTTGTCTTTGCTATCCTCAATCACAAGTGAGAGTTCTCTGGGCTCTCATGCGCAGACTGTGTGCAGACATCCTGCTGCTGTGCGAATACTTCACAAAGTAAATATAATTGGAAGCTTCCTGAAGTTTGTCTGTACGCCCTCTCTGCTTTATCAGGAGCTCATTTTACAGATGGTTCTGTAAGGCTTTGGCTGGTGAGCTGCTGACTCCAATGGCGTCACATTGCCAGGAAGCTGGCATAGAAGGGCATTCACATCTCAAAGCTAAGGGAAAAAGGCCTTCTCATGCCACTTTCTGCCAGATCCCTAAAATATGTACAAATACCAGAGGAATCCAGGGAGTTTCCCTGAGGTGAAACGAAAAAAACAGGCTGTTCTTTTCCCATAAAGTATTTGAGGAAATATTTCCCTCACATTTTTCTTCTTGATCTTTCTCCTGTCGTTTATAGCTATTAAGAAATCCATGCTGAATTTTTAATGAGCAATAAAACACACTGAACTCCACGTGTTGGCCCAGATCTGATCTGAACAACTAATTTCTAGTTTTCTGTAATTCCCAATTTCTTTTGTCTTTCATCTCAGGAGAAAGATGTCTTGATGCCGAGTAACAATGTGCAGAACGCACATTTCTAAAACATCTTTTAAGCCTTGATTTATAAGAAAAGAACATTGTACAGAATAGTGAAAACTACTAAATGTTAAGCTCTCTGGTAACTGTGGTGATAATTTTTTCCACTCTCTTTCTTACAATTTAAAGTTATCTTTTATCAGAAAAGACCGTAATTGAGTATTATTGACACAGCATTGAGATATTAGTTGTTTCTTGCCTTTTCTACTCTCTTCCAGTTTTTCAGTGTATGGGGTTCTGCTAACCCTCACTTTGGTCCGAAGGTGGCAGCATATTACTTCAATATAAAGCTCCAGTCCTGTCTGTGTTGTGGCTTGGTCCCGGTATTGTCAAGGTTCTTTACATTAGACAAACTTTTAGCTAAGGGAATAAAGATGTATTCTGTGGTTGCTTTCTGAAGCAAAGAGCTTTCAGTGGGATATACAACATCCCCAGAAAGTCTACTAATTTTTGTCTATGCATAACTGTGATATAGGGTAATAAGAGCAGAATAACAGAATACTTTGCTATTTGCTTTTTAATGCTCTGGGTACACAGTTACAGAATGCCTCTGACTGCAGCTACCACTTGCCCCTGGTACAGTGTGGTGGCATGCCTGCTGTGACAGGTCCTCGGGGGGGGGAAACCTTATTTTCATCTGGAGCCCCCTTCAAGGTGTGCTGTTATCCTCAAGTGCTCTTTGGATTCTGGCTGCTCATCGTGTTGAGGGTGGAGCCCACGTTATCCTGGCTAGAATTATTACCTAGGCCAGATACACCTGGATAAGGAGCTGACAGTTTTACAAACTCTGTTTGAAGATGGTTTTGTGGTCAAAGTGCTTTGGGACTGGCTTCCCCACCCATCGTAACCTTCCCTTGTGAATTCAGGCCACTTCCTTCAGGTCTGTGTGCCCCACTTTCCCAGTTTGGAGGAGAGATAGCAACAGTGTCATCCACACACCATTTTTTTCTGTCCTGCCAGCTTCGACTGTAGACTCTGTGGACAGGAAACATATCTCTGTCATTTGGCACTGGGGTGGGAGGGAGGTTCCCTGTCCAGAACAAGAAGGGCTGTCATTATTACAGTAACATAAATAATGATTCAACATCCACTGAGCACTAGGACAGCCCTGGGTGCAGCTCTTCACTAAATGGGAGGGAGGGGGAAGTTCAGGCTGTGCTGCTAGGGATGGGCTGAGTAGCTAATGGTTTCTTAGCCTCTCTGGTAAATCTGTGTCTGTAATAGCACAACAGTTTCTCTAGCTGTAATACATCTCCCTGCCTTTGCTTTTTTGACCTTTGTTTTTATTTTTATCCTCTCCCCCACCTCTTGAAATAGCCCTGCTGAAACCTTCATAATGGCTGAATAGATCTAAACAATAGCTGCACTGACCACGCCAGCTCGAGGGAGCTGAATCACACACAGCTTACGCTTCAAGCTCTGAGTTCAGAAGGAAAGTGGAAAATGTTTTGTGCCTCTGACCTCTCAAGAATCATCTTCTTAGCAGCTCAGATCACTCTTCAAAATTATTCTATTACTCATCCAGCTCCCTGACATCTGTTTCATCGTTTCCTGTCCAGGCGGTAATCCAAGTAACCAAAATAAATATTTTTTTTTGAAGCAGAACACCTTGCCTGTAAGCTTGCAGGGATGACAAACCACAGTAAATACTGCTGATTGTGTGAAGCTCCATCATTACAACTTGAAAATGCAACTGAGAGAAGGGATATGGTAAAGATGGGTGTTTATAAGAACAGTTCTTTACTGAGCTAAGAGTATGTGGCATACCACATCTATCCTTAACAGTGACATCGCCACTGATGTCATGATGATGATCATTATGCCAATGATGACTATTATTGACATCAGTGGCGATGTCACTGATAGGAATATGCCACTGATTTCCACTTACCAATCCAAGTAAGTATTGCACCCTGAGAAGCAATAAAGAGCAAGAGTAGATCAATAGTTTGCCTTGATCAGCTAAATTACTTGGATCATAAAGAGTTGTCAGTACCCTAGCATTATGACTTTAGATAGAGACAGTCAGAACCTCAGCTGATTTTGATAATTACAGAGCTACAACAATAACACCAGCTGGGGTCTGCTCTGTTAAATGATCTGTGCTGATCACATTTGCTGGGAGAAGTGTAGATTTGTTGTTCCACTGGAGATACTTTTAGTATCAGTGACTCAGCATTTGGCTGACTATCCATTACTGATTTTGGAAGCATCATTTTACAGCTTCAGCTTCTTCTGAAAAATCTAGGATTGTGGCTAAGCCATCCACCACTGCTTTACATTAGCTTTTATTAAGAGGATCCCCAAATTCCCTGGTGAAGCCAACAGTAAAGATGATATTTTTTGGGAAATGTGTGGAAATCCCTGGGATGCTTTGGGTGGCAGCTTGTCCCCTCAATCACAGGTGACCACTCAATGGGCCTTTCGATTGTGCAGAGCAGTCCTGAGGACACACATCCTTTCCTCCCGTAGGTCTCCAAACATATTATGAAGGCAGTTCAGCATTATAACTAGACGTACAAGACCTACTTTAATAGCAGTAAGTTGTACTAGGCTGAGAATATGTAGTCTACACACATTACTGGTGGCTGACTGCTAGACTGCTTGTGATCCACCTGACCGATATGCCAGGAAGTCTCCTGCTATGATTTGGCAGTTCATTGCTGTAGAAGCATGCAGCAAATTACATTCAGCCAGAGTCCTGGGAGTGGAAATTGCAGTCAGTGTTATCTATCACAGCTGTAGCATATCATCTAATAGTGACCCAGCAGGCACTGGGTATTCAAGTTAACCACAATGCATTAGCCTTGAAGGTAACGAACCTTTTAAAATTTTTAAAAATTCAGATATATGTCAGTACATGCAACACAGGTCTTTGATATGCTGCAAGAAATTTCTGGAGATTGCCCTGGCAACATACAGAGAGCAAATGACAGTCCCTTGTGCTTGCTGTTTAATGTGAACGGTTAAAGGGAGTAAGGCCATTTAGACTTCATTGAAAGGATGAAAATTGTTTCTGTTTGTTCTGGTGCTTTTATAATATGTGGTGTAAGCTTCCATCCTAATAAAGGGGTTAGCTTTTCAAATGGGTAACTTTTTACAAAGCAATCAGGGCACTTGTGAAAATGATGACAGACAAATGACAGGCAATTAAGGGACTGATCTGGCTCACTTAATCATGAAAAAGTTTTGATGATTCTGTGAACCTCCCAAGATATGTGGTACATTTTGAGGTTTTTACTCCTGACCCTTACCATCAACTCTCTTCCAGCCAGCTGCAGCAATCCACTGTTCTCAGTGCATGAATAGAGCTTATCTTGCTCAGAGTCATGGGGTAACTCCGTGGGTCAGTGCTCTCAGTCAGCAGCAGTCAGCAGAAATGGCTAATGTGGTTTGATTACTCAGCTCTGCATCCAAACAGACCTTGTTTGTTGTGTTAAATATGGCTGCAATAGGGCTAATGGTATATGGCATCACTAGTAGCCTTGGTTTGCGTGACTCAAACTTGCTCTTGTTTCTTAAATTCAGCTCAGGATAATAAAAGGGATCATTGGTGGGAGAGTGGCCAGTGAGACATGCTTGGCAGAGACAGATGATAATTTAACTAATGGTGAACTTAGAAACAGATCTGTATCGATCTAAATCTGTATCTAACTTTATGCATATATATATTGAAGTTAGTTTCACAAGGGGAACAAAGGTTTTTGTGGATACCTCTTATTTTGAGAGATTCTACTTTGCTTTGTCATACTGAATCACATCACGGAAGGACCCATATGATATAGTTGTCCAGCTGACACTGGAACGGAGTCAGCTGGACAAAGAAAGAACATTTTTACAGGGAATTTTACACTATCTTGTTTCCTAAAAAAAATGGTGACGCAGGCAAATACGTTTCTAAGAAGCCTAGCAGATTGTACTGCTTTGCTCTATTAAGTCCCTCAGCTTCTGCCAGAACATCCGCGAGAAGCAGCAAAACTTTTATATGAAGTATAGAAGTGAGATGAGGGTGTTGGAATGGAAACTTCATGCTTTTATTTCCACATGTCACCAATTCAGTGCCTGACCTCTGATAAATCCCATAACTGCTGTACAACTCAATTTTCCTTCCAGTGGCCTTGCCTTTCACCTCCATTAGTTCCTGAAAGGCTGCTAATGCTTCAGAATCTTTGTCTGAAAGGTTTTAAGAAATGTGGAACATTGTTGTAGGGAATAATAATGATGATAAATATCTAGTTTATGCTTGTATATTTGTTTTTGATTTCTTGCTTTCCTTCTGAACCTAAACCAAATAATTTTCATGTTTTTTCCCTCTTGTCTTTTACTTCCTGCTTAAGATCTGTCTTGCTCCCTATCATCTAAAATGTCACTGTCTCTATTGCTCTTAGAAGTAAAGCGTGTCTTTATTGTACAATTTCTCATATAGTGCTATATGGAATTTAGCTGATAGATAGACGTATTTGCTAAAGAGTGTGCAGTATTATCATTTGCCACAACACACTTAGCATCCATCTGAGGGCAATCAATGTGTTTCTACACATTTTTTTGCTTACATTCAAGTAATCTTTTTCGTATATCATAGCTTTGCTATTCTTTGAAGCAGAATGTGGTAGTGGAAGTACCCTTGGAATTCAACTAGACCACAAAATGTTATTTCTGTGTTGAGTCCTGTACATGAATAAAAATTCCCCATATTGATACTCTACTCTTATAAAACTGGAATTGGAAAGAACTGCTCTATGCTCTGTATTGCAAAGTTGATATTTCCTGATATTTCTCTTTCTGTGGCCGTGTTCTGGCATCCAGGGTAGCAGAAACCCAGGGGAAAGCATGATAAAATAATAATTTCTGTCCTCAGTGTGTTTTCAAATAAGTTTTTCTCTTAGGCATTCAATTCCTAATTATTTAGACTTTTTTTTACAAGTTTTAAAAAATTTACTTGCGAATGGAAAAATCTATAAATTCCTGGGAACTGTTGTAAAGTGGGTTTTCTGCTAACTGAACAAAGGACTGGATTGTGTTACACTATTCAGGTGAAACGAATGTTATTTGTTCCCTTTTTGACGGCAGGAAAAGAAAGAGCTAATAGTTTTTTTAAAAATCTATTTTGTGTATTTATTTGTAAACAGGGCTAGAGGCTGTATGTCTTTTTGTGTAATAGAAGGGTCCATAATACAAATGATATACAGATACTATCCATCCATCTGAAAACCATCAAGTATATTGGAAGTCATTATAGTGATCTAAGACATAGAATGGGTTATCCAAAAGTACCAATAAAGTGCTGCTCTGTGAAATTGAATTGAACCATAAGTGCATTTTTTCCAGATACTTGTCCATAAAAGCTTTGCCTGCATACACAAGCAAGAGCTTACCAACCCAAACCTGACAGTCCTTTCTCTGAGCAGGTAAAGTGCATATTGTGCATTTGGAGAATCTTGCACGTGGACATCTAGTTGTGTGTTTAGAAGTGTGACAAACGGTGGAAACGGCTCTCAGATTATACTTGCTTATTTCAGATAGGAGGGAACAGGCCATCACATAAAGTATATATTCTCTCTGAAATACAGATGAATACATTATTTTGCATACATGGCTGTCAGGATACAACAGAACTCTTGTCCTCTTGTCACTGCCAGACTGGAGTGTTCAAAATGCTGCTTTCCCTAGAATGCCGTGGCAGGTCTTCAGTGTAAATGGGACTTGTCTCTCCACTCCCTTTTCAATAGTGTGCATTTTACATAGGAATTTTTGCATTAATTGTTACTGTTACATCACTATTTTGTAAAGGAAGAGTGTGAGCTGTTGGTTTGCCTAGTTGTAAGTTGAAATACTCCTGACTTCTACACACAGTCAGGAAATAATAAATGAAGATGCCATGAACACAAGCAGAAATAAATTTTGTCATTTTCTGAAACTTGTTTCTTTGTTTGTTTTAAAAGAAGTGGCAGAAGAAAAGATTGTGATAGTGTAGGAAGACTGTGAGAAAAAAAGAAACTAAAAAGTGAATGAAGTGTAAAATATGACTCTAATGAAAAGTTGCTTTCTTTAGATGTACAATTGCTTTGAAATCCATGCTGGGTCTCCTAGTACCTGCTGGGCTTAGCTTTATGCCCTGAAGCCATGATTTAAAATAATATATATTTGCTCTTTCATCTCTGTACTCTATTGTATCAATTTCCATGAAAACACCTGGAAGGATTCTTAGAGCTCATCATGAACTCTGACTCTGGAGATTTTCATCTTTAGTTCCTGCTGTGAACTGATACTACACATGCCACGATCTGTCTGTGGTTTCTTTCTAATCTTTGGTATAAAATGTAACATATATCACAGGAACCAGTGCAAATGCATTCACCTGGCCAACAGCCCTGTACAAATTCGTTTCTTTTTGAGATTACAATCTGAGCTCATTTTCACTAAGGAAATTGATATACAATGCTGATCGCAAAAACCTTGCAATTTCTAAACCCGGGTAATTTAGGCATGTTAATACATTCAAAGTTCGAGTACCTAATTTCCAAAAGCATTTAAGACTTTAAGGTATCTTTTCTTTTTCTTGCTGCTTTCTCTTATTTTTCTAATGGTTATCAGGGGGGCTTTGCTCTCCATGCCAGTGACAAGGACCTCAGGCCCCTCTCTTTATCAGATGCTTATATTTTTCCACTGCAAGGTTTTCATTGACTGAAACCCCACAAAACCTTCAGAGACTGTTTTGTAAGCAGAGGAATATTGATTTTACTCTGAATTAGATTAGTCACTAATCTCCTACTGTTAATAGAGGGGCAAAGATAAAAGCATCCTTTTGAGAATATTAGGGATTATATTATGATGATTTTGTCAAAGATCCTTAGTAAAATACATCTGTTTGTCATCCTCAGATGATATTAGCAGATAAATGTTTGCAACATAACCCCATAGTTTTAGAAAGGTGCTTAAATGTCACCTCTTTTCCAGAAGTCTTGAGAAATAGAAAAATTATGCAACATTTCAAATTTATGAACTGATTCACTGCCAAAAAATGAACACTCTTTAAGATTTAAGTGAGGAGGACTTTTTCCACAGTTGTTATTAATTTTTGTTCACATAACTTCCATTTTTTTCATATTCTTCAGAATTAAAAAAAAAAAAGAATTAAACAAAACAAAAAAAAAATCCAAATTTAAACTAAACTCTAGGGTGGCATTATCGTGGAGAGTGATACTATCAGCCATATGAGTCAGTCAGCTACCAAAGTAAATTCACGCTGCTAATTTTGCAGAGTGAGAGCTGTCCTTTGAACACAAAAGGTGCCCCGGCTTTGTGAAGCTTAGGCTTTTGACTGCAGTCTTTTGTAAGATGTTTTGACGAGATGGGTGCTAAGATATGCAGGAAGAATCTGTAGGGCTTTTGAACAATGTCCTGCTCATCAGCGTTTCCCTGTGCACAAAGATAAGGCCCCTTGGCATTTCCTTCCTTATTCTGCATTAGGGAAGATTGTCACCAACAGGTCGAGAGAGGTGATCCTTTCCCTCTACTCAGCACTGGTGAGACTTGTCTGGAGTGCTGGGTCCAGTCCTGGGCTCCATAGTACAGGAGAGAAAGGGACATGCTGCAGAGAGGTCCTCAAAGGTGATGGCCTTGCCTCCTTCCCAGGTGGCAGCTGCTGCTTCTTACTATTGCAAACCCCATATCTCCCACTGTCACCTGTATTCTGCCCCTAAAAGCCTCATCTAAGCCATGCTGCTCCCTGAGACTTCTCAGCTTTCAAAAATGTAAAAGGCCCCTGAGTATAATTTAATGATATCATCAGTTCCTTTATAGTTGGCTTCAAAAAGACGCCATGATTAGCCGTCTTCCAGGACATAGAGCCTCTCCTTCCCAGCTCCAGCTGTTTCCATGGCTGAGTGGCAGGGTAAGGTAGGCAAAGACCCTGAAGGTCTTCTACCATTCCCAGATCTGCCAAATGTGAAGGTCTGGGCCCTATATGGGTAGCCACTGCTGGCTTCATCCATCCTTGACTCATAGGAGAAGCTGGCTGTGGGATTTCCCTCAGAGGGTAACAAACCAGGGCCCAGCTTTTAAATCTGATGCTGTAGGAGATTTGTGTCTGCTCATACCACTCTGTTGGAGGCACCAAAAGTGAATATGTGCAACCGCACTGCAATGGTTTGCAACCTACCAGTATGACCTGTTTTTTTGGTGGCAATTTTTCTATATGCCTTCCTAAAAACCTATTTAACATTTAACATTATTTAACAAGGTAAGTATGGCAAAATTGAGGGTGAATTTCTTTATGGGACTTTAAATTAATGTGGTACATGAGTCCCTACAAAATGCTCTGTGAGTTGGTTACTTAGGACCTTTTTCAGAATTTATACTTTAATCCTGGCAAAACCTTAGTCTGGCTTTTATATAGCCTCAAATACCTTAATCAAAACAGAGCACAGCAACGTTATGGCTATCACCAGAATTTGAGGAGTGGGATTTGCTAAGCAGTTTAGTGATATGAGTCCCATTAAGCCACTTGTCACCACTCCCATAGCCACAAATCCTCAGGTCTGCTTGTAGAGCTAGTGAGTCTCCAGTGACTTTTGGGGTACTGCAAAAGTTATTGTGGTATTACTTTATGCAATAATTAAATACAGACTGAAGAAGAGAAAGCTGCCTGTGTTCAGTAATAGTGAGTGTTCAGGTCAATTGGGAGGGGTGGCAGTCTTCTCTTTCTACCACATATTCCTTATTACCAATCCAGGTTCACTATAACTGACTCTATGAAATGAAACCAGTTGTGTCAAACAGGTAAGCACTTTTTCCAGTCTCTATCTAAAACAAAAGAAGACAAAAAAACCTCAGCCCCTTCAAATAATTTGCAGGGCACTGGAAGCACATTGGCAATCAAATAATCTCAGTGTCTTCAGCTGCACTTTCTGCCATTTGGAGACAGACTTCCTGGAAAGAGTAAAAAGCGCAAAAATCCATTGTCATTGTGTAATGGGAACAATTTAGTGTCTTTACATATATAGGGAGAAAGAGCAGGTTCAATAGGACAGTAAATGACCATTTTTAAGAACAGCTGGTCAAGCAATGTAATGATACAACCTCTACTCACAGATTTTAATGCTGGAGATCTCTCAGCCTGGCTATTCCCGCAAATGACTGTTAGCAGCTGTAGTAAACTACTTAATTCTGGAAACTGCAAGTTACTATTTGGTGTCATGAAGCCTGAGCAGCTGCAGAAAATTACTTAGCCTGGAAGTGAAATGTTTCTTCAGGGATTGTGTTAGAATTGTACTTTTTGCTGTTGCATTCCTGGAAGCCTCCTGGTGCTATCTTGAGAAAGCATCTTGGGACCCACCACCAGCAGAATGTTGCTTGCTAAGGTAAAAGCCATTTGTTAGGGTTTTTTTCGGATGTACCAGCTTAAATGCCAATTAATGGCAAATGCAACAGTTATCTGTGACCTAGCATATTTTCCGGATTTTTCTTTGGTCTTTTTTGCACTGGTGTTCCTGGAAAGCCTTTTTTTTTAGTATAATTATTTAAAAAATGAAGTTAACCACTGGGGAAATAGTGGATTTCTTTCAAAATCTTCAGCTCTGTTTATCATTTGGGAAAATATGCTTTAACAGAAACACGTGGAATGCTTTAATCAGACAGTACAAGTTACTGGCCTCAAAGACTGGATGAAATTACTGGCAAAAGGGCAGACTAGATGACCTACTGGTTCTCCCAGGCTTCCCGTTCTGTTAATTTGCTAATCACATCCGTGGGATTAGAAGTGTCTTTAGAGAGTTATGATGTCCAGACTATTTATTGTGCTAGTTTAGTAATGTCCCAGACTGGGGAAGAAAGAAATCCAGCTCACTTGATGTCCTCCAAGCACAGGAATTGTCTGATGTCTCCTGGATTAGTTCAGCCCATGTAGTGATTAAAAGAACTTATGTGAAGCTCGAACAAAGTTGTTTTTCCTCCTCTCTAGCAACTAGCAATCACACTAGTGGGCCTAATTCTTCGCTCCGTTATGCTGTAACCCTGCTGGTTTCAGTAGAGTCATGCTGGTGTCGAAATGATTTAAAGGACCAGTAAGTGAAACAGCAGCTGAAACATGCAGACTACAAAAAAACAATCTTGAAAGTAGATTGGCACCTTTTATTTTTTATTTTTTTTTTTTAAAAAAAAGTTATTTTATTTTATTTTTAGATTTGTTATTCCAGGACATGGATGCTCATAATCTGGGAGTTGCCATAAAAGTTACAGAAGCTGAAGTCTGGGCTTTTTTTTTCTTTGGGCATCTGTTTATCTTTCTTTCAGTTCATGATTGTTCCTTCCTCTCAGGGTATTCTTTGGTGCTTTGTTCAGTACAAGGAGGCTCCTGCTATTTCCTTTGGGCGATGTGAACTTGTCGTGATGCTGAAAATGAGCAAAAAGAGTACCATCCCTACTTTTATTCTGCTTTGTATTGACTTCTCTGATTTGAATGTTTTTCCGCATATTGTTTTTCATTGTCTCACACCCTAACAAGATATTATCATATAAGATAGCACAATCTGTTATGAAATACTTTGGGCTTGCCAGCAGTTTTTATTTGACACTTTAATAATGGTCTTTAGGAGAGTAGTGGGAATTACAAAGAACAAAGAATATCCAGATGTCCTAAAACAGGATTTCCAGAATATTTCTCTACTGGAGAGATTTCTAATTTTCTTTTGGAACAGCACAGTCCTGTGTTACCCTTGCCTGAATTAAAATGAATACACTTTCATTTACAGGTTGTCTCTTAGATTAACCCTGTACCCTGGATGTGTCTGGTTTATTACTGAAAATGCACTCTTTGCTACTTCTCTTATTCTCTGTGGTTCTGTAAACCTACTTTAATAAAAATGCAGTATCTGAACTTAGTTCTTTCTGCAGCTCACCTTAGAATCATAGAATCATTTAGGTTGGAAGAGACCCTTGGGATCATCAAGTCCAACCATCAGCCCTACTCTACAAGTTCTCCCCTACACCAGATCCCTCAACACCACATCTAATCTACTCTTAAACACAGTCAGGGAGGGAGACTCCACCACCTCCCTGGGCAGCTGATTCCACTGACTGACCACTCTCTCTGTGAAAAATTTTTTCCTAATGTCTAGCCTAACCCTACCCTGCTGCAGCTTGCAGCCATTCCCTCTTGTCCTGTCGCTCATTGCCCGTGAGAAGAGACCAGCACCAACCTCTCTACAGTGCCCTTTCAAGCAGTTTCCTCAAACTAAACAACCCCAACTCCTTCAACCTTCTCAGACAAGGAAAAAATGCCAAGAAACTAACTTTAAGGTTTTGGCATATGTCTTCTGAATGACAAGCTAGGTTTCAGCTTCAATACTTTTGTGCTGTTTGAATTGTGCTGTACAGTCACATGCTTTAAGCTAATTGCTCCCATACATGACTTGTAGGAAATAGAAAAGCAAAGTTCCTGTCGTGAGTTTTTTTAATTTTTCTGGGGGCTGAGCTGAGCCTGAAATAGAAAAATTCCTCCAGTACTCTGGATTTCATCTTAAGTTTCATGTCTGTGTTTTCCTTTTTTTTTAATTATTTTATTCTAACTCACATAAATAAGGTGTATGTGAACCTGTTGCGTTTCTCACCATTGTGTCAACTCGGGTGCCGTAGAAGCCAAACAGAAGAAGAACCGTTCTTGACCAGAGGTTGCTTTTATATTTCCTGCAGTAAAGGGAATACTTCAAGGAACTAATTTATAATTCCAATGTTTTGGTAAAACCCATTCATTTAATCAGGTCTTCTCACATGTCACCAACCCTAACTTTGCAGGAGTGGTGGCTGTTCTAGGTGAATCTGTCAGATTCTGTTCCCCTGCTGGACATATATGATAATAAAACACACAGAGGTACCAGCTTAAAGCTTTCCCCTCACCATTTCTTAACAGCATTTTTATAAACAGGAGGTTTATATTAGTTTCCTGTTCTGAACCTCTGCAACTTCTTTTCCTCACACTTGGACTTTTGGCAAAGCTGTTACTCACAATCAATTTGCATCTTTATTTGTTTTAACATGAATTACATTCTTTCACTTACAGGGGGAAAAAACAATCCCGTAGCTCTTCAAGTCGAGCTCCTTAACAGTAGGGAGGATTTCTAATGTGCTTTTTTTGCTTATTTTTTAAAAGATGTACATATACTTGAATATTTTGTTGTTATTTCTGATAGCTTACTTTGTTTCTGAGCTACTCTCTGTAGGGACATGCTTTATAAATAGTTTGTTACATCATTGTAATCTTAATTATGCAGCTATAGGGCTGTGATCTGACAATGAACTGCATGGAGGCACAAGGCTTTGCCTACTGCAGTCACAGATTATGGCAGTCATAACAGTTGAAATTTCTTTTCTAATTAATGTTAATATAATTTTCTAGTTACCCCGTAACCTTATGGTCATTCATCTTAACTATTGCTTTTGAGTGTTTTTAAATAACAACAATGCAGTCAGGAACCCAATGCTCAATGTTATAAGCTATTATGCTATTAGGAGGAATAATTTGTAAATGAATTTCTGGAAGCTACCCATCCCCAATGCCGCCTCCAACGTTTTCCAGTGCTGTCTCCAGCATTGGGCTCAGCTCTGGTGAGCTGGGTAACCAGTGGCACAGGCAAATAGTTTAGGTGTATACTGTCTTACCAACCTTGAATCAAACCTCTTGTCTTCCCTTAAAAGGAAAAAAAATAAGGGAAACTTCTGAACTGAACAGTTTACTTGGCTTACGTGAGTCAGGATGACCACTTCCTTGGAAAACTGCTCTTGTTCTTGACAAATGCAAGAGGTAATATGACTTTTGCTGAAAAAAAAAAAGCAAATATGAACTATGTTTAGAGGATAGAAGTGTTGGTTTTTAACTTACAGGCGCTTGCAAAATAGCTCATATAAGAGAATTTGTTTGTTTTGCATCTAAATCTATCTGTTCTTAGTTGAATATATTGAAGTAGTTTGTCTTGTTAGAATTGTATATATTACATGTATAGAAATGTCTCTCATCCTAAAGGATTCCAGTGTGCTTATGAATATTTGCATTCATTTCTGGAATAAATTGTCTTCTCAGAATAAAGAAGGATGTAAGTCTAACCAAAGTCAACATGATAAATCTAGAATTATTACAGATCAGAAAAGAATAAGTTGTTTTTCTTTCTTTCCTTTTAGAAATGTAATTTCACTATTATGTGTGTTAAAAACACTTATATATGTTCATCTTTAGGGGACCAATGTGTGTACATATACTTGATATGAATCAATTTTATTCATGGCTGTGTGCTGATTGGAATGAACGTCTCCGTGGGAGATGGAAACTGCAGTTATGAAAGGCAGCCACAAGCCTTTTAGAAGCTGCACTCTTGCTTAACCAGTAATCAGTGGGTAATTTCATGAGTTACTGAGTGAGGCTGATAAGGTGTGGGTTATGTGGGTGGCATAATGATGTCTTCTGGGCTTGTAACCCATACTTCTGTCTGCTCTTTTTCATTTTATGGGGGATATAACTCTATTGAAGCTAATTTTGCATGAGTGTTCTAATATCCAGATGGAGCACATGACTGAGAAATGCTATATAAGTGTCAAGTAGGAACATCTTGAAAAAGACTACAAATGTATTAAAATCTTGGGGGCTTGAGGGCCCAGGGCCTTGGGGTTTTAGAAATTGGAAGGTGGAGGTGGTGAAAGGTAAGTGCGAAGAGGCTGAAGAAACCCTAGGAAAGAAAGTATTAAGCTGTTTAGGCTACAGTATATTTCAGAAGAAATATAGGTGCAGAAGAGTGTGTTTGAGCATCTAACAACTTTTGAAGAAAACTTCATCCTGCAAGAGGAGAGAGACCAGGATTCGTCTTGAATTCCACCAGTCCAGGGGACAAGAGGTGTGGACAGGTTCCCTGCTTAGGGAAGGAAGAAAGTTAAAGATGACATAGGAGCCAACTGGAACAAATCTGTCTCAGGTGTGGAGTATCCTTCTCCTACGTTTTGTGGGTCTTAATCAGACTGTGCCCACCATGTTGGGAAAACAATATTTTATGGTATGTCATAGCTTCTGTGCTGTACAACTTCAATATCCTAAATTTGTAGTTCAGAGAACTGAGTCAATAACACCCTCAACTGTGATGAATTTGTGTGCTTACCTTGACCACCAAAAAAAAGGTGTTCTCTCCATCCATATAGGAAATGCTGGGAGTCATGCAAAAATCCCAAAAGTATGAAATACAGATCATTCCAGGAAAAAAATCCTCTGCAAATCCAGCAGAACAAGTGGAAACTGCTGAAAACATCAGTTTTAAAAACACTGTTCTACCTCTTCAAAAGTGTTTAGAAACAATTTAAATGATTAATAGGTTCTATAAAATATTTCCTATGGCTTTCAGATACTCCTTCCCTCTTGGCTCATATTATAAATTACTGTTGTTGTGTGAACACAATCTTTATTCCTTTGAATGAGTGTAGAGAAATTTTCCCCTACTCACAGCCTTCAGGATATTACAGATATTGTCATGGAAATGTTTTATCATTTTTCAAAGAGAAAATTCTGCCTCCAGGGTGCTTAGTATAACCTTATTAATCATTACATGGGCAGAAGACTTTATTGAAATATTGGTGCTGCTTGAAACAGATATTCTAATAGAAGCTAATGCTATCTGGCTTGAGGCAAGCAAGTTAGAAACATCCTCTGTAGTTCTTGGTTAGTGACTTCTATCATGCACTATTCTGGGAGGATCCTTTTCTTTGGGGATGAGAAGGAAACCATTTCAGAGTAGTATAGCTACAGCACAAGTATCTCAGCTTTTCTGCTCCTGCGAAGCCTCTTCCTGATGGATACTGGTCCCCAGGACTGTTAGTAGCAGAGATGGGCCCGAAACAAAACTCTCAGCACAAAGCCTCTCAGTAGAGCCTGAGGAAGCTCTACTGTACCGGGCTTTTAAAGTTCAGGCCTTTGTATCGGTGTTAAACTACTTCATTAGCAGCATGCGATACTCCAGGTAGTAGTAACTAAACTAATTAGTCCTAATTTAGCAATTAACTAAAATGTTTGTATGTCCACATTAATGATTGTCTGTTTGCCATTCACTAGTAGTTGCTAAGCTTTTCCTTAAGCTAATGAGTGTTTAAGTGATTGAAAGTCTAAGGGGGTGTCCTTCACACTATTACCATTCATGGAATTCATATTCACCAAATAAAGAGAAGGAAATTGCGTGTGTAGGTGTGCCTGGCACAACAAAAAAGCACTTTTTTTAGGTCTTAAGGAATCCTGGAAAATGCTGTTTGCAGTGGGATTGCCCAGATATTCTGGGATCTTCTGAGGAAAATGGGGGCTTTGTTCCCCATGCAGCCTGGGGCAGCGACAACGTTTGTAAAGCAGCCTGTGTATCAGGCCATTGTAGCCCAGAGATTGCTTCTGCCAAACTTCAGGCCTTCTTTTAAAGGGGTGTTTTGTTTTGAAGTTATTAATGTTACACGAGGAGATTTCTGTGTCCCATGGCAGTCAGTGGAGCTCTACAGCTTCCAGAATGACAAAAGTGAAACTCCATTTGTAGAAAAAGTGGGAACAGGAACAATGTTCTTTTGCAGAACTCTGATGCACTCAATTTACACAAAATAACCTGGTTTGTGTAAATAGGTTTAAGATGTAAATGGAGATGGGGGCACTTAATTTTTGTAAGGAATGATCCTGGATTAATTTCCCTCAGTATGTTATATTTATGTATTTATGAATATTAATGTCTCGGTGAGAAAAAAAGAATTATAGGGAAAGCCAAAAAGGGAATTTGATGTTTTTATTCTCAGTTAATACCTCAGAGATTAAAAGCAAAACTCCAAAGCTTTTCATGAAAGTATAGGGTTTAGAAGCAAGCCATTTATCACAGGAGAAAAAAAATAACGTTTTTGAATGAAACATTGCATCTGGCTTAAAATCACAATGAATGATGGGGACAAACCATTTGATTCATTAGGTACATAGTTCGCTTAAAAACCTGTCCTGTTCCTGTGTTGCTGACACCAGTGAAAACATTGCCTTTCATGTCAGCCGCCCAGGACTGAACAGTAAACCACAGAAATAATTTATTTATTTAGGAGATGCTAAATCTTCGAAACACTGAGCAGTTTCTGTGATATACTGAGTACCCTTGTTTCCCTGCTGGCCTGTAGGGTTAGGCCCAGGGTTATGAAAAACTGACTGCTATGTGGCCCTTCCATTTAGGAATTGTTGATCCTCTCCTTTGTTGTTAATCAGTGTAATTTTTTCCTGAAATACTTTTATGCTTTCTTTCACCATGCTGTTCAAGCACTGGAGGATTGTTGCATTACAAAATAGCATCACAAGACCTAAAGGGATCTCCTGACCCATTGCATTTAGAGCTCATGAGAGCACATTTTGCATGTGGGGAAGAAGAAAGTGTTTTGAAATCATCCTATTGATGACATTCTCTAGATCAGGGCTGAAATTACATCTTGCTGTTGCAGCAGTATGTTTTGGAATGACTCTTATAAACTGGATTCAGTTCTACCAGCATGGCTGCAGAATCTGCCCACTCTGCTGGCTTGGGAGTCTCCAGCCTGCAGCTTGTCCTGTTCATCTTCTGTACATTTGTTTGTAATCTGTCGTTGTCCCATTGAATAGCTATCCTCTTCTTCATGTCTGTCCTCATAATAATGTACATCTCAGGAAGCACACATTCCCTCTCAGCCGTTTCTCTGCTCACCTAAACAAGCTAAAATAATTGAGTTCTTTTCTTGTAACCAGAGCAGTACTCAGTGCTGTAGATAAAACCTCAGCGCTGCAATGCATAACAGCCGTAATACTCCCATATCTTATCTAGAAGTATCTGTTTAGAATAATTTTAAGGACCATGTTAGCATTTTTACAAGCACATCTCTTTAGAAATGCTGTTATCCATAAAAGGGAACTGCTGTCTTCATTGAGGCCTGGAATGATACAGTTCTACCAGAAACAAGGTTTCATCCATTGCCTTTACATTATTTTTCCTGGTACTATCATCTCACAACTTGTTTGTTACATGTTTTGACATCACTTAATATACCTTGTCATACTTCTGACCCAGTCACTTATACACTCTTTAATTCAGGGACGACCTTTGTTGGGGCCTTTCAATACTACTGTACTGCTATACAAAAATAAAATAAAATAAATATATATAATTCAGGAAGTAAACATGGAACAGAATAACACGGCTCGCTCTTTGCATCTTGTTTTTTCAGCAGTGTCAGAAGCTGAGGTTTGGTCTTTGCTAGAATGCAGAAAGCAACAGTAAACTCAAAAAATTCATACATCCTGAGACCTCAACACCACCTGAACTTGCTTTAAAACACAT
This sequence comes from Jacana jacana, assembly GCA_013400555.1. Classification (NCBI taxonomy): domain Eukaryota; kingdom Metazoa; phylum Chordata; class Aves; order Charadriiformes; family Jacanidae; genus Jacana; species Jacana jacana. The sequence goes on along the minus strand of VZTM01034033.1, from coordinate 37,653 downwards.
GAAAATACTGCTTAGAGAGCATGAGATGTCAGTTTTCAGAATAAGGAAAAAATGTGAGAAACCACAGCTAAGTAAATACATGGAAAGAAAGACTAGACACTAGAGGAATGGACATAAAAATGTGGAGGTACCTCAAAGGAAACCATAATCAACAAACAGAAAGAGAGACATTTCTGGAAAAAACTTTGCAGTTCCATGAAATCTTAACAAGCCAAGCCACAAGTCTACAGTTGTAGCAGCTGCTAATTTCACAGCCATGGAAGGCATGGCATTTGAAGATTTGCCAACAAAGTGCAAAAGTCGGATGAGTATCTATTTTAATAATATGGGATTATTTGTTTAAAGAGCAATTCTTTACTCATTGTGAAATGCTACCTAGGGAGAAACAAGTTATCTAGTTAGGTTTTGTTCATACTGGCAGTAAACTGCACTCTACTTCTACTGCATTGTGTTATTTCACTTATGAAGTGAATCATGATGACACTTTAGAATTGATTACCTCAGCTAATTTATCATGCATAATGATTGAAAAAAATTTAATTCAAACAGTCTACAGTCCAACAAAGAACCTTTCCTACCTGCTGTGTGCTTATTCAGTACACTATTTCAGTAGGTCCTAGAGTGATACAGGAGAACATGTTTTTCACTTGTACTTTCTTACCAGTTGGGGATGCATAGGATTTGCTTCACTTTTTTTTTTTTTTTTTTAATTTTTTTATTAGGGGACTACTCTGTTGCTTGTCCTGGCTTCCAGTGGACAGAAGACACTTGGTATATGTCCCTAGAAGCAACTAAGGTCAACCTTAGGGTCAGCTTCTAGCCCACCGTTGGTGTACCCTTTCCACCCAGGTATAAAGCCCAATCTTGCACTGCTAGCTTTGATCGTTTAAAGGTGCACTAATAACAATGCCACCATGACCTGTTTCTGACTCCTGATTGTTTTGCACTCTGTATTTACTGCCTATGCTCCAAAAAAGAGTAGGAAGATGGAGAAGACTGTTTCTTAAAAGAGCTTATCAAGCCAATACAAATAGCCTCTAGAAGTTGACGGAAGCTTCATGTTAAAATACATATAGAAAAAGTGGTTCTGCCCAGTTGGTAGTGACCAGTCAGGATCAAACCTCAACATCTGTGGAAGATTAGCTTGAACCACTTAGTCCAAAGTCTGTGCCTTGCAGTAGAGCTTTGCAGCTATTTCTTTTTTTTGATCAAACCCAGCATGCAGTGATGCTAAAGAATATATGTCAGTCTATATACTTTCGTTTTCAGGAGGTGATAGAGAGAGCATTAACCCTAAAGTGTTTACTGTAATTTGAAAAGCAGAGTATGAAAATTGTGAAAATAAGTGCTACAGTACCAACGACCAAGAATATCAGCCAGGTCTGCTGTTGAACAAAAGCAACATGCACAGGCTCTTTCATCATCTGATTGCTTAAAAAAGCCATGCTCTGTGGCTGTAAATTAGTAACATATTGAAGCTCTTGAAGCTGATGATATGAGGGAAACTAATTACCCCTGAAACCAATACCAAACTATTTCCAGTTAATGTTATCTTCTACTCTTCTTCAAAGGCTGAACCCCAAACTGACTCAGAATAAATAACAAGGCCATCTTCACAAAATCTCACATTTCTTTTGTAGAGAACACGATGGTCTTAAGATACATGCACTCTCTATCTGAAGTACTTGCTGGCAGATATTGCTGTTTGAGAATGGTATAGGTGTACAGAGAGGTCAGTCGCCTGACTGACACCTGTTTGTGTATGGGACATTGCTTTGAGGGTTTCCATCCTCCCATGCCACGCTGCCCTTTCAGAAAGCAATGTGACTCCAGGGCAGGCCCCTCCGACTTCTCCCTGGTGCCACTGATGACATGACCATATCACCTCTACGGAGGTGTGTGGTTTTGCACTAAATTTGGAGAAATGTCTCTCTCTCATAGTTCCTGCAGTCCCCATAAGTGACACTTCCAGCAGGTGGGGAGGTCATAAAGCAGACCAATGGCAGCATCATCTCTAAGTGCCTTGGTCATCTGCAAAGGAAGTATCAGTCTCTACAGATGGATGTTTGGAGGACACATATATAGATGACATCCAGAGGGGAATCACAGCAGGTATAGGGAATCTAGTGAAGTCTATTTCAGATCTCTAATCAGTCTGTATTTCGGAGCCTCTAAAATTTTGAGTCAATCATCCTGGTTTTGATCAGGGTCAGCTTAACTAGTTTCTTTATAGAGCACATATGGACCTGTCACTGGACTGTTTAACTGACACATTTACAGTAATCATTCATCTGGCATGCTGCCATTAGCATATAAAACACTAGGTCTGCAAAGTTAACTTTAATAACGATATATTAAAAATGTTCAGCAGACTTCCCCACCTTTTTTTTTCAGAAAAAAAGGTCTGTGGGGTATCAAATTTGCTCATAATCGGGCACAACAGATGAACAACAGCCATGAAAGCCACTCTGTGACCTGCTAGAGAAGAATGTTTCTTTCTTTATTGATGGGGCAGCTATTTAGATCTCTTTTTTTCATGGAGTGGAGAGCTGGACTGGCCAAGCTTTACAGCCACATTAGTTTCATTTCTGTGTATGCCACATGTGACCGGTCATAACTAAAACAGTCACATTCCTTGTTCCAAGGTTCTTGCTGGCATAAAACTTTTGCAGATTTGTGTGGGTTTAACATAAACTTATGGGGTTTGCCTTCCAGATGCATTACCTGAATAATTTTGAAATATTTGGCAACCTCTGGAGGTGCAATACTTAATTTTCCTGTAGTATTTGATGGCTCCTGGGAGAGTCTTCTCCCATCATTGTTTTCATTGCCATACAGGCTCATTCTGTTTCAGTAGTACTGTCTTTATTTAGCACAGCAAAGAGGTGCTTGATATCTTTACTCCTTTCTTATATACTCAAGTAATCACAAGCTGTATGTGTAGCAAGAAGACTAGAAAGTATAGTATGTGTCATTGAGTTGCCTATTGAATGCAACTGGATTGTACTCCTATTGGGTAAAATGTTTTGATTTTTAAACTTTCCACTAGTAGCAATTTGTGCTTAAAGTTCAATAATGTAGGTAATTTAAAAAAGTTTTTACAAGCACTTATTTTGGCAAGACTATGTACAGAAATCGCTAATAAAATTTCAGTGGCCTTAATCAACCCCAAGTACAATGTAATTGCGAAAAATAGCATGGGAAAATGTTCATACAGAAATATTTTATCAGACAGATATTTCTTCAAATAAAACAAAACTCATCTCTGAAATGTCAGATCCTTTTTTACAAGCGTGGTGAGCAAACTCAGCTGAAAGTGCAATCTTCTGCTCATTTCTAGATACTCAGATGTTTGCATAATTGGAGAAAGATTAGGGACAAAGGCGAAACCTGTTAGCCAAGTGTTTTTAGTTTTGAATTCTTGTTCAGAAAAAAATGTTATATCACTTTTGCAGCAATACTTGGCAACCACTTAATTAGTGCATGATTGAAGATCTACTACAAGGGGCAATCATTCAAATACACTAAGTAGCTCTTTTGTATGAGCTGTTCCTGCATTTCTTCCATGCTTTGATGAACAGTGGAACTGTTGACATTTAAAGTGTCCTTACTGCCATCAGATTAGTGTAAGTAGAAATAAATAAACCCCTTTTACTCTTGAACTTTTTTTTTCAGGTTCTGCACAAATTCAAACAAACAGTAGGCTACATTTTTGAGGTTTTCTTTGCAAACATAACAGCTATATGCTGACTTGTTGAAAACCAGCACCCTCTCTCCCCCAAATAAAATAAAATGTAGTTTAAACTCTGGAGAATGTTTAAGATGTCGAAGAGATAAGTTTGCACCTAAGCAAAAGGTATACTGGCAAAACACTGTTTATTTCTGATAGTAGTTGTTTCTGGACATTTTTACATGTTAAAGATTACTGTGAAATCATACTGCAGAAGGATCTGGAGAACTGAAGTCCCATCGTGTAACATTGAGGTATGTTGGTAATATGGTACATGAAAAAGTTCTGATTTAATTACAGCTGACAGGTCTATTTTGTAATTAAGCTGGATGGGGACAAAATTATACAAGATGATAAGATGCTACCCAAAAGAGGGAGCACTTGGATTTCAATAATTGATCCCTGACAGAATTTGCCAAGTAGGTGGGTAAGGAGAATATTTTCCTCTGGCAATACAAGATTTCAGATTTCATAGGAACCTGATAAAGTTTGGTAGATGCATGTGTATTCTCTTGATCATTGAATCGAAGGTCAGTGAAGCTAAGAACAGGTCTAGATTATGTTGGTGTCACTCTGATCACAAAGTCTGGTTCAGCCTCAGGAGGAGCACAGCCAAGTGAAGTGCCGTAACTACTGCTCAGATGAAACCCATCCAGCAAAACATTGAGGCTGGGAGGAGAGATGGCTTGGACAGTGTTTTTGCCACCCATATTATCAATTTAAGGGAGAAATTGTTGAAGCCACATCTAGTGATTGGCAAGGTGATGCAGAAAAATGTATTTAGAAGGAAATGTGGAGGTCACTCAGGGAAAGAAAAAACTGAAAAGGTCCAGAGATATTTACTGCTGACTTGAGTGAACAATGACATTGAGAAAGCTGTTAAGCCTTGTCAGAGACGCTAGAAATACAGGCCAAGTTGAGCCAAACTGCTCATATTCATTTATAAAAAGCCATGTTCTTTTGGAACAAGTGTGCATAGCTTTGTGCTAGCTGGAAAAATGTGCATAGTAGTTCTAAATTATTTTGTTTCATTACTGTAATGAATCTTACCATGTTGGATTGTACATATCAAATGACTTTTGCAATTTCTATTATGCTTGAGATGGCAGACACTGAAAGTGGGAAATAAATTCATTGGCGTGTTTGCTGTCCAGTGTGAATAAAACAGCTAATCCTAGAAAAGAAAGTCAAAACATCATTTTAACATCCATGTTAATAACTACCTGGCTGGTACCTCATACTATAAAATTTCAAAATAGTGATATCGAGATGTAGTCTATGATCTATTAGTGACAGCCAGTTTGACTGAAAGCAATCAAATAGTGAAGCTGTGAAACATTGAACAACTTAGCCCAGAGTAGGGCTAGCAGCACTGCCCTAATGTGGCTGTATTATTCCTGAAGCAGATTAGTTGGTTTGTATGTGTATCTCTACATGACATAGTCTTTGGCCAGGAAAGTTACTCAGATATTACAGTAACTCTGGTTTGAACAACAGGGCAAACCAGGGAAATAGTTCATTTAATAAATACGCATTTATTTATTTTTTTTCAAACATTACGATATTTTTCCATCAGCTGCTTCTGCATGCCAAGAGCCTTCTTTCAGAGAGAGGGAGAGGAAAAGTACAGAAAGGACACAAAGCATGTGAATGCAGCAGGTCCCTCCAGCATTTTGTGCGACGTTGAAAGTACAAAGCGAACACAAAGTGATGAAGAAACGAGGTCTGGCCGTCCCAGCTTTTCATTCCTGAATTTAAAACAATAACCTGGGGCAAAAGATTATAAAAGAAGGTCAGCTAGAGAGTTGAAGGGAGCAGAAGGGCCGGTGGTTTTAGAGACATCTCACTTTCTCAAAACCAGCTGAACGAATTACTGTGTGCCTCTGAGTGAGCAGCAGATTACACAGACCCGAGCTGGATCTTTGAGTGCAGCTGAAGTGGTGCTTGCTTTTCTGAGCCAACAAAACCCTCATTAGCTTGTTCACATTTGTAAGAGGGCAACTGAGCTGTCCAGGTCGCTGCTGGAGAGGAACTGGGAGTGGAGCAGACAAGGGGGAGGGAAACCAGGGTCTTTTGTGACCGGGTATCCATGGGAAGGGACGAAGAGGCTGAGTCAGCATTATTGGCTGTGTCTCCTGCTCCATAAAGGTGACACATATTCCACCCAAGCTGGAATTTGGCTAACACATCCTTCCTTGCAAATAATACTCAAGTGAAAACTAAACTTGAAAATTGCTACTATCTTTCACTCTTTTTTTAAAAAAACCCAAAACAAACAGAAAAACACAACCAAATAAACTGCAAAAAACACCCTGTGGCAAGATGCTGAGTGCTGACAGATTAGAGAAGCAATTTTTCTGACACTGAAGAGAAATCTATTTGGCAGAGGTACACTGGGGAGAGCATGCCTATTCTTAGAAATTATTATCCTAATAATTATTGCTAAGTACTTTAAAACGATGTACTATGTGCTAAACACAGGCAGTGAGCTCAGGGCTGCCTAGAAAGGAAGGAATATACAGATTGTATCCTGGAGTTTATGGTGTAAAGCTTTATCACTGCAAGACACAAAACAATAGGAAAGATGAAAGATTTTCAAGCTGCACTCTGCAATATCAAATTATTCCAGCTCAGAGCAGCACTGCAGTCCCCTGGAATCAGTAAGAGTCTTTCTGCTCCATCCTTTTTCCTGGGATGGGACCCAGGGGACGGCCGAAGGGATGGAGACTCCTGGGGCTGCTGCTTACCTGGGTGGCTACCTGCATCCTTGTTTGGCTCTCACCTCTCACAGCTCTGGCTCTGCAGCAGCACCGCATGGAACCAGGCCAGCTCTGCCCGGTGCTGGTGAGGGTTCGGGAATTTCGCTGTCTAAGGGAAGAATGTTGTTATGTCTAGCATTTAATGCAGTGCTGGCACTGGGAGGCTGCAGGCGGATTTGTTTATTTGACAGGCTCTGCTAACTTGACTTTCTAAGGGTAAAAGCTACATTGCTATCTGGAAAGGTTTCCATAGGAACAGATCAACCGGTTGCATCGTTCAGTCATCACTCAGAACCAATAGGGCCAATAAGGTGTCCCTGGCCTAGGTGTCTGCTCCAGCTTAATACCAGCATCGCACGGGTCTAATACAATGACCAAATTTAGTCCATTCCTGCAAGAGGCTCATAGGGGCATGTTTTTCTGTACTGCGGGTGATTTCTTTCAAAATTATATTGGTAAGGCTTGAGCTTTCATGGAACCAAAAATGCCAGGCACCTCCATGATTAGCTTTCATATTATTTCTACATTACATGAAAAAAAGTTCTTATTTCTTCCAGTTGTGGAGTGCTAGTGGTTAAATTTTGTCCTAAAGGGAAGAAATGCTTGCAGATATTGCTGATGACTCAGATGGTTTATAAGACTTGTTTTAAGAGCAGCATGTGCTTGTTCAGAGGACACCCTCAATGCCATCAAACATAACCAACACTGACCAAAAAAGGTATTTAATCTTTCATTTGAGAAAGCATAAATATTTGAATCAAAGCAATTTCAAAAGGCCAGTGGAAGAACAGGAAGGACCATCATATCTGTAATTGAAACTTTATAAAACACCTTTAATACACTAAATATCCATTCTATTTGTTGAGATGAAGTACATAGGCTCTCTGTACTAAGGCCAGTAAGGAGAACTGTTGATCTTTGGGGTAAATGTTACCAAAACTTCTTAAGAAGTAGTTCATACCAGGAAGTACTGCTCCTCCAAATCTCATCATACGGATATTATAAAGTGTGGCATTAGCAGTCACCAGGAAGGCAGAGCTGGAGCTTGGGGCTGGGAACAGGCACCAGGAGAAGGATACCAGAAAGCAGGATGCAAAGTAAGGACCAATGCTGAGCAGGGAGAAACAGGGCCCAAGGCAAGAAATCAAAGCGATGAGCTGCAGAAACTCCTGAGAAGTCATTTTGCAAGACACGCTCCTGTTCTCCAACTGCTGATTTTGGAAATGAGGAGGGAAAGCCTTCCTGTCCCACTTGTCTCCAGACTGCTCAAGGACTCTGCAATGTCCAAATTTGTATATAATCTATGTTGAAAAGTACAAAATGTACGAAAATAATTTGGTCCAGGTCTGTATTACAAGAAGTTTAATGAACTGTCAGTGAACCTAGTCTGTACATTGAACTTGCTGCAGTGCTCAAGCCCAGTTTCCATGTAATAAAATTGTGCAACCTCATGTATTTTTGGATATGCGAAAATAATTTGCAGATAAATATGTGCATGAAGATAAACACATATCAACAGAATCTTTGGAAAACATAATGTTTTTGACCTACACTAAGTACGTTCTGTTGTATTTATGCTTCCTATGCTTAAACAGAAGTAATGGTATTGAAGAATTTTAAACAATGGTCTTAGTTTCATCTCCTCAAGTTTCCTGAAACCTCTAAAATTGCAACTGGAATCTCATTCTTCCTATGCTAAATTTAATTTGGAACACAAGCTAGTGGAAATATAGTTGATTTAAGCCAAAGATTGTGAGGATTTTTGTGATATCTAAACAATACAAAGGAGTTGAAGTCTTAGGTATTTAGTCTCTGGGGCAGCACGTAAGATATTTGCTTCTATTGTGTGATTGCCATCCTTCCCATGAACAGCAAATGATTTTATTAGTTTGTTGTTAAACCTTTCAAAATGAAACCTGCTAGTGGTGACTTGTCACAGAAATCCAACAAGGTAAAACAAACTGTAGTTTTTCATGTCTGATACTACTGAAGATTAGTCATCTAATGTGGTTCATGCACAATATACTGTGGATGATGAAGTCTCAGATTTGTCAAAAAAATTTAATAAAGATAATAAAGAAAATCAGTATGCCTTTGGGAAGATGTACAGCTCCCATCTGCTATTCGACTTTTCTCCCCTCCTTTCAAGAATAAAAGCAGCAACTTTGCTGGTTGTCATTTTTAAGTGAATTGACTCTAAACTGCTACTAATGTCTGCTTTTTCACAGACAATCTCTCAGCTTTTCCTTTTCACATTTTTTCCTTTTCACATTTATTGATTAGCTATCAGATTTATTGCCAAGTTGCATTATCTCATGTTTTCGTGGCATTGCTGTTGGCAGTTGGGCAGAAGCACACATCAAAAGGCAGACAAAGCACTATGTTCATCAGATCATCTGGGGCATGGGGACTCTGAAGAAGTAAATCCATTTTTTAAAAGGCAAATATTGGCTTATGAGTTTTATAATTTTATTTAGATTTAAATGAGAGATTCCCTTTCTGTAAGAACTCCAAGGCTCATTCAATTCAAAAGCAAGAGTCTTTTGGCATCAATCTAACTTTAATAATGCTTTCTTTTTTTTCATTTTTCATTTTCATTTTTATAACCATTTTTCCCCCCCAAATATGGAAAGGCACACCAAGGTAAGAGATAGTAATCCAATAAGATGTGATGTCGAAGGCATTAAGTCTCAGTGAATTTGATCCTCATTTAAAACAGAGCAAAATTACACCCATTTATGGATAAATGTACAGAAGAATTCCAATGCTGGAACTGTTGAGAAATTTAGGCGGGACAATTGAATTATATCAGGTTGGAATTTGGACATTTGTTTAGACTAGCATTTTTGCTTATCAAGAGTACCATTCACTTCTTAGTTCCTTTACTTCACTATTAACTCCTCAGCTTGGGCTTTTGACCAAGAAATCATAATTCCATTGCCAATGATCCGCAGCTCAGCACTTAAAGCTGATGGTACATAACTCATAATACTGATAAGCAGATAGTAAAAGCATTTTTTAGATGCTATTGGATATCTCATAGCAAATTTCCATTTAGAAAGAGTCACGCAATTCTGTTATCCTTTCTCATTTCATTCGTGGACCAGGTAGAACTCACACAAAATTAAAGGCATGCTCATGCATGAATTTAGCAACAATAAGGCCGCAGTTTTGAAATATATCTTAAACTTCCAAAGATAAGGTCCCAGATGGAGGTGAACTTGTTCCTTAAAAAGCATGCATTCTTGATATGTTTTAGACTGATGCACTAAGTTTGTTTGGGCTCCAATATCCAAATCAGTAGCAGGAACAGAGACTGAGCCCAGGCTTGAAGGGATGCTGGGAGGGTTGGTATGCCTGCCTACGAAACCAGTGTTGACAGTGGTGCCTTGAGGTAATAAGGAAGGACTGGAGTTTATACAGAGATACAATAATTCATTTCTTTTCCTTAGTGTTTATTATAAAAATGTGCGAGTTCAAGCTGGAGACTTGGCACACCCCACGTTAACAATATAACAACTTCCACTATTGTTTACAACAATAAACACTTCCGAGAGTAAAACCCCATGTTTTACTAAGAGATTCCATGCAGTATGACCCCAGGAATTGCAATATTTTTTGAGAGAAGCATCACCCACAGCATTCTGGCTACTGCTGCAACGGGCATCTCCACAAAAAGCATGCAGGTCAGGCGAGTGAAAATGAGAACTCTCCTATTTACACTGAAGAGCTTTACCACATGGTACATTTTGATTTAAGGAAAAAAAACCACACCAACACAAGAAATCATGTTTCCTCTCTCATTTCATTAACAATCTGATTTTTCACACAGAATCACAGAATATCAGGGATTGGTAGGGACCTTGAAAGCTCATCTAGTCCAGTCCCCCTGCTGGAGCAGGAACACCTAGATCAGATCACTCATGAATGCGTCTAGGTGAGTTTTGAATGTCTCCAGAGAAGGAGACTCCACAACCCCTGGGATGCCCCTTCCAGTTTTCAGTCACTCCCACTGTGAAGAAATTTTTCCTCATATTTAACTGGAATGTCCTATGTTCCAGCTTGCATCCATTACCCCTTGTCCTGTCACTGTAATAAAAAGGAGTTATGTCATTCACGGACAGCGAAGTTGTTTTCCTTCTGCTAGACATGTCCTGTTTGGACAGTGTACTTACCACCCTGATGTTTAGAGCAGAGAATGTAGTAGGTGTGGATAGAAAGGCGGGAAGAGGCAAAAAAGAGGAAGAGAGGGTAAACAACCACTATGTTACTTAATGTGTTTCAGAAGGTTCTACAATGGAGGTGTGGATTAAATGGCAGTGGTCTTCATTTTAACTCATAATAAGGATAAAAGTGGATTTTTTAAAGTTGTGCTGCCTTTCTGTCTGTCATTATATTAATATTTATTGATTTTCATTTCCTTCTCCTTCCCAGAGCTAGCAGAGCTTTCCAGACCTTTCCCTTGCCTGCTTGCCTCATACAGCTGTCTCATTATGGATAGCCTGCTTCTCCCCTTTGGTTTAAAGTCTGCTCTTAGAATAGATTGGACAAATGCAGCTTTGCACATCTTTTCTCGTCCTCCTCCTAGAAGCGATTACATCCAGAAGCTTGGCAGCAGAAGTCCAAGGATAAATCACCTTGTTTACCAGGGCTTCTTAGCAGTAACCGCCTACTAATGACCAACTCGATAGAACCATTAGTAGGCAAAAGCTGTTTATTACCAGGCATTCAGGAAAGCCTTTTAATCAGAAATGGAACAGACAGCATTTTACTGTAAAATGTCTTTGTTTTTCTTGAAACAGGGACAATGTTGCAAACAACCGGTGTTCTACTTTCTATAAAAATTTGTCTTTGGGATCACAATCAGAGTCAAGTTGCTATTCTTATTAACCAGCTTCTTGCAGTGTAACAGAGTTGCCACAAATGACATCAAATTCAGTATAACGAGGAAGCTTGTGTCAAGAAAAGAATAAATCCATTCTAAAATAACACATATAACAACTTTGTCATTGAAATGTCAAAATATTTGAACTGAGAAAATGTAAATATTAACAGATTAGACTAAGGTGCCAAATACAGTTTGCCAGTGTTCCAAGTAGACAGACGGTGAGTTTCACCAAACAGATACTGGAAACTGCAATTAGGGATATCTTGTTATGTTTTTTTTAAAAATATGTTTATTTTAAAATCATGGTTGTGTGTTTTGTCTAATCAATTTCTGATAGTATTTCATTTCACTAAAGAACTAGAAAAACTCCTCTCAGCTTTAAGATTATTCTGCAGAATTTGTGCACATGAAAATTTATTCTTAAATGACTGTTCTTGATTAATTATTTTCAATTAGCTTCCCATACAGGTGCTGTTATATGAGATAAGTGTGTCTGATTTTTAATGTGGTAACTATTACAACCACTTTTCATGTTGTACTTAGCCCAGGTTAACTTTCTGGGTGGATAAAATTGTCCTTTCTAATTGATAACACTTAAAAGTAAATTTGATGCCAAGTTCATAAGGTTTGAAGGAGGTAGTAATATATTGTATAAGATCAAGAGTTCGAAGAAACAGGAAAATATTTGGGCCCACACGGCCTCCTGCATATCTCAGATGCCTGAAAACTTGCCTACAGTTGCTTTCCCTGCAAACTTCATATTGCTTTTTGCCTTAAAATCACAAGTACAAGACCACTGCTACATATAAAATAATTTCCTTCTTCTCTTAATAATGATAAAATAAATCCATGGTAGAAGACAATGGTTTTCATTAAATGGCATTTGTCCTTTTGTGAGAAAGTTGTAAATTAAGTTTTATTTCCTAGGCAACAAGCTTATACCATTTTGTAGGCTAAGAAAACTGGTTGTGTGTAAAAATACGCTTGCTTTTATGGTTAAAAGGGTCTAATGTTTAGGCTTTGAAACTTTTTGAATGGGTTACTTGACCATGGTCAGTTACTTCTTTCCTTTTACTGTACCTTTCAAGAACTATAGCAAAAGAATGACTCCAGAGCAGGGGATATAAACCAGATTTAAATACTTAGCATTTTACTTCAGGCATCTGGCTCATCCAGTCATATTTAAATATAATCAAGAAATTCTTGAAATGCTTTAAAAGTTTATATTTCAGGGGAAAGGCAAAATAAGAATTCCTGTGAAAACAAAACCAACACAACATTGCCCATATCTGGACAATTTATCTTCTCCCTATTTCATCTTGCTTTTTCTGCTGCAGGAGGAAATCCATTTGGTGTCATCTTAGAAAGGTTCCTATCCCTTCAGCATGACTTTAGTCCGCTGTCCAGAATACTTTTGTATCTATATTTCTATGGGCATTAAAAAGTACTGATCTGGGCAGAAGAGACAGAACCAAATGTCGTATATCACAACATTCACAATTCTGTTATACACACCAGCTTTGCTGAAAACTTTTTACTGAATAGACAAAAGTAACACTTCTAAGAAATAACTCCTTTCAGCGATTATTTGGCCACTTTAGTATTTAGTTTTGCCTTCTAGTGTTTTTTTTTTTTCCCAAATTTTATTATCTAGCATATATTGGTATTCATAAATTGTAATTCTTGTAAAAGTCTTTAAGCTAGAAGCATAAGAGAACAGGTGATGAGGATTAATAGCACTTCAGGCCTCCTGTTAACAAACACCAATGTAATAGTATGTGCTATTGCAGCACAGCTGCTGTCAGGGTCCTGTGTCCCCTTGGGCAGAGCTCCTGCAGAACATGGGGGCTTGTGGTAGGTTGGGGAGTAATACAGGATCTGCCTAATTCCAACTCCAAGAGCAAATGCTCCTAAGTGAATAGTGCTTTGTAAGGTAATCTGGATAAATAGTTATATGCCATCCAAGCCAGGGGTCAGCTGATGAACATCATGCTGCTTCTGAGCACCGACTCTATGACCCCAGTCCGTGCAGAAAGCAAGGGTTTTCTTGTCTCATTTGGTGGACAAGTGGCCACACACCACTCTGCCTGGAAGCTGTTCCTTTGGAGGCAATGCTGAGTGTTAAATGAGCTTGGGAGTAAAGAAATGGCAGGCAGATCATAGAGTCTTATACTCCATCACTGTACCTCAGCTCTGGATCAGCTGCCTACAGTTGGCTTCCAACTGAAAAAAACATTAGAACTGGAAGGCATCTCTCCTGCAGAGATCAAGGCTTTCTTTCAAAATAAATATTTATTTCACTTTCATATTTGCCACTTAAAATGCCCTAGAAATAACATCCTTCACACTTTGTCCTGTCCTGAAAAGAAGAAACACAGAACAGGAGCCTTTTGGGAACATTGATCTGCCAAGAGTACAAATGAATTTATATGGCATTATTTTATAGCTACTGCCTAGAAGATCGTTAGAAGCCATAGATCATGGTTGCAACATCAAAGCTCTGGAATGGAAACAAAATTTCCATTTTTTCCCTTTCTGTCTCCAGCTACTTCCATTGGTGCTGTTTCTTGACAGCGCTGTGAAAGCAAAGTAGATATTTTGCCTGTGAAGCTCAGAAGCACCATATTATGTTCAAGCTTCAACCAGAACACAGTTTTTAAAGATATATCCAGACTTCTTCCTCCCTCGCTGGCCCCCTTCCTGTAGCAAAAGTTGATTGACAACTAACCACTGGAAGGTAGCCCCAGGAACTTCGTACCTTAATGTTCAAACTGGAATTACTTATTCCACTCACCAAAGCCTGCTAAAGATAAGATAAGTCTTCAGTACATCTAGTGTGATAATTCAGTTCTGTATTAGACTCAAATGAAAAGGTCTCATGTGTGTCTTGGGAGATAAGTCCCCAGTTTAGCAAAAGTGTTTTCCTCTGATTTTAATTCCTTGTTTTCTAACTGGTGAGCAGATTTAAGCCACCTAAAACTTAAATATTCGATCCAAGCCAAACACCTAGGCTCTTTCTATAGTCTATAGATTACCATTCTAAAACAGGTATTGAAGATAGATGAAAGGAATTGCCTTCTGCAAATGCGTTTTGGTCTGCCTTGATTACATTGGGAGCTTGGGGGAGTGAACTGAACCGGCAACTACACTTGTAAAGACCTGGGAGAAGCATCCCGCCAGAACAGAGTAGTTGTTCTTCCCACAGCTCCTGGTCACACATGGCTGTATCATGCTGAGGTTTCTCTCTTGGAGACTTCACTGCAATTTAAGTGCCATAGTTACCATTACCTTATTCTGTTTATTAGTTTCCCTCGTTTTCTACTGACGTTTCTTGACATCGTGACTGTGTTTGGTACAGATATTTATACATTGGAAATGAGCAGAAATGACCATGGTGATCTAAACTGATTTCCTCCGTAACACAGGCCATAGGATTTTCTAAATTAATTTGGTTTAGCCACTCTGCAAGTGATGGAGACCCAGCTGTTGCCTTTGGTGAAGTATTCCAGTTTATTATTCTTATTTAAAACCTAAGATTAGCTTCACTTTCTAGCTACTTTATAGCACTACTAGCAGATACGTATATTTTTCCTCTTTTCTTCCAAATTCTTTGTTTCCTTATGCAACAACAACAACAACAACAATAATAATAATAATAAAAAAATTTCCACTATACTTATGCTTGAATTACAACGTTCTTGGATGTGTAAATCTTTACAACCTATATCCAAATGTCTTGAATTTTTAAGATTATTTCTGCCTTTTTACTCCTATTACTGGACTAACTCTTCCAAGCTGTAATGATGCCAAGAAGTTGCAAATCTCTGAAAAACTTAAATTCATGGGGTTGCCATATCAGGGTAGACTGTTGTTGGACCAGATCCCAGGCTCACCTGGTAACCCTGTCTGTGTGTGGTGAACACTAGCTGTTCAGAGAAATTATTATTACTTTCCGATCCATTAAGTGTTTTGATGTCTTTCATTTTTAAACTCTTTCTGATTGTTGATTTCATACCTCCTGGTATGAAGGAAAATTAAGATCAATTGGTGTGTTTAGGCTCATGGTGTAGTCACTGGAGAGCAGATTTCAGGAGTGAAATCCCCATCCAGTTGTAATGAATCAAAGTTTTGATATCAACTTCATTTCTAGGATCTTTGTGAGCAAAAGCTTTTCATAGGTTCTTCCATTAGAAGTTCTTGTTATTAGCAAAAAAATTAGAAGTCTGCACCAAAATTAGAACTAAATTCCTAGGTGTCTGTGAGGAACTTGCTGTAATATGGGGAAACTGTGCAATCTCCTCCACCTTTTTAAGATATTCAGGACTGGACCGTACACAGCACAGCACAACCTTCTATAACTTCGAAGTTGGGCCTGTTTTGAAAAGGAAGTTGGATCAGATGACCTCCAGACCTCACTTCTAATGTGATTCTACAATTCTAGTTTTCCATTTTTATCACTGATTTCTAGGACCGAATCTGCTAAGTTTCTGCTTTTGTTGTCTTTTGATGTTGCAGTCACACAGCACTGATAACCTGGAGAAGAACTACAGCGTGTCAAGGGCTTGCAGTCTCTTATACATCAGATATTGGAGATTTAAGAGAGTGTTGTCCTGGAGGCTGTAATTTCTGGTAAAAGCTCAAGTAAGCCCGACTTTTATTTTTGGTATTGGCATATGATGGCAGAAAGACCTAAATTCAGGAATGAGGGCAAGGCTATCATTTACTGTCCTATGATATTCCCAGATTGAAAAGAGACTCTTGTGAATGTCTGTAGTGATGTCTTCCCATGATTAACAGGGATGTCAAAAATAGTGAGAGGCCTCATAAGAGCAGTTATAAAAAGCATTATAAAAGCAGAAATACTTTATTGTTCTCCAATCATGAGAAAGTTCAAAGAAATCCAAAATCAGTTAATAATAAATATAAGAGAGATGGAAATTAAATTTCCCAAATGTAAAAGTAAAATAGAGCTGAGGTGTGGTTCATTAAATAAATTTATGGGTCAGCTGTTTCCATGGGTAGGTTTGAGACACTCAGGACCAATGCAAAGTGCTTCAGAAGTGGGCTTCAACCACGTTCTCACAGCTCCAGGAGAAAAGGGAACTCAGGACCACTCCAAAACCACCCTGTTAGGCACTAGTGAGCTTTGAAAAGTCACCGCTAAGGAAAGAAAATCACTGTGATGTGTTTCTATCAACCCCAAGACCTCAGTTCTGAGTTCTACACTTCACATTTACATTTTGCAGTGTTGTAAAATCCTTTCTCGTTTTTTTTTTCCCAGTCTTTGCTGGGCCTGTTCACCTGCTCTGGTGGTCTCAATGTATTTGAATAAGGTCTCCTGCTAAGGCAGTTGGAATATTCATTAGCCAACATCTGAGATAAAAACCTGACTAATTCTTCTATCAAACCTGATCTTCTTCCATGACAAAGTGACCCACTTGGAGGATGAGGGAAAGNGTTACAGGCTTGGGGAAGAGTGGCTGGAGAGCTGCCTGGCAGAAAAGGGCTTGAGGGTGTTGGTTGACAGCTGGTTGAACATGAGCCAGCATGTGTGCCCAGGTGGCAAGCAGCACCCTGGCCTGTATCAGGAGCAAAGTGGTGAGTAGGACTTGGGAGGTGATCACCCCCATCTACTTGGCACAGGGGAGGCCCCATCTCGAGTTTTGGTCCCCTTACCACAAAAAAGACATTGAGGTGCTGGAGCAGGTCCAGAGAAAGTCAATAAAGCTAGTGAGGGGTCTGGAGAATAAACCTTAAGAGGAGAGGTTGAGGGAGCTGGAGTTGTTCAGCCTAGAGAAAAGGAGGCTGAGGGGAGACCTTATCACTCTCTACAACTACCTGAAAGGAGGTTATAGAGAAATGGGGGTCAGTCGCTTCTCCCAAGTCACAGGAGACAGGACAAAAGGAAATGGATTTGGGTGAGGGGAGGTTGATATTGGATATCAGGAAAAATTTTTATGCTGAACAGGTCATCAAGCATTGGAATGGGCTGCCCAGCGAGGTGGTTGTGGCACCATCCATGGAGGTATTCAAAAGATGGGTTGGCCAGTGCTTAGTGACATGGTTTAGTGATGGGTTGTTGATTTTTATCAGAGTTAAGTTGATGCTTGGACTGGGTTATCTTAAAGGTCCCTGCCAACCTAGACAACTCTATCTAAAAAATAGATATATATAGTGATATGCATGGAAGAAAATAAACTATGTCAATAAAATTATCAGATGGTGGACTCTTCATTTCTTTTCAGGCTGCCATCAGTGTATTCAGGATGCTGGGTGCTGGAAATCAAGTTTCAGAACATTGACTTGCTTAGGAGGTGTTTTGTGATAACAGACCAATATGTGTTTAGTGGCCAGGACTGGAATTTGAGACAAGATTGCTGTCTCTCAGCCCATCATGGAACATCATGGAAAGACAGAAGAAAACCATCTCTACTGTCATCACGGGGAGATAAACTTGGAGATGTCCTCCTTGATGTTAGTCTTTTCAGAAAGAAATTGCTTTTAAATTCCCTTTTAAACCTCTGATCCTTGGAGAGAGCCAGAAATCACTTCCCAGTAGAAACAACAGCAGAGGAAAGGTATCTTTGAGAAATGATTGTTTGTTCAGCTTTAAAGTAAATTTTTGGGTTTGTTTCCTCCATGAGGAATGGCTGATAGTTGTTTTACCCCCAGAAACATAACTGATGATGGCTTGCAGAAAATATTTTTCATCTGCAAAGATACTAAAGGTCTCTGCAGGATAAAGGGCAGAGCTACCAGTCAGATTTATGTGGGAGGATTCTTGTACCTTCTGAGGAGCCTTGATGAAATCAGTAGGGATTTTTGCATATTTCTGCACTTCAGTAGTTTGTAAGTCTCAGAATCAACTACTGGATAGGGAGTATGTGTTATAGGGGTGCCTACAGCTTTGTAAGCCTGTAAATAAACACAAGTAAGAATTTTATGTATATAATGCAGTACTGGAAAACATCCTCCTCTGCATGGAAACTAATGACCATTGACATCAAGATGAAAAAGTAAAAACAAAAATACTACTCACCCAAGAATAAAACAAACATTGATATTTGCAATCTGTTACTAAATTATCAGTATAACTTTCTTCAATGACTCTTTAATCGTTGCGTGTAGACAACAGAGGTTTGCTTTTCAGCTTATTAGTAGAGCTACAGTAGACTGTTAGGCCAACAGTTATTATAGCTTGCAAATCTGAATCCAGGTAATATAGACCTTCCATTTTTGGTGGGACAGAGCGGGTCACATAGGAGATGCAATGGAGTGCATTGGGTCAAGGTCAAAATGAAACTGGTTAAATTTATCATATCATGACAACTAGTCATAGAACAGAATCAGGGCAATGGAGCTTCTTTATATGTCCTATTCTATATATATTCTATACATCTATCATATGTATATTCTACATATTCTTTTTATATACATAGAATATGCAATATATATATATATATATATATATGATTGCTAACCTTTAAACTAACTTCGGTATCTCTAGAGTTATGAATTAGATCGCTTATTTTGGTTTCTTCCACTTAATCTGGGAGTGTGTCCTTTAATAATAAGGCTTCACTTTTAATGAGCACAGTCAGCCTAAGCTCATGCCAGAAAAAACATTGTACTACAGTGCTCTATCATGTGTTACATTCATTATCTGACTGAACGGCTGCACTCCTCCATACAATTACATTGAGGTCGAGCATAAAAATGTGTAAATGTGTGTACTTGTAATAGGAATGTGCTTTGAGGGTTTGATCTCTTTTAACAAAGGCAGGAATTATCTCATTTATTTTGTCAAATCGTGATCCCTTTTTAAAACAGATCAACATCTAGCAGAGCATATCCATGGCAGCTATCATAATAAACTCTACCTTAAAACAGTGAGGCAGTCTTCAAGGTCCAAGATAAAAGAATAAGCAGCAGGAGACAACAATGGGCAACAATGGTTAACTATAAGACAAACAAATTAAAACTATACAGTAAAGGAAGTCATAATATTACAAATTGACTGCAAATGTTCAGTGTGCTTTTAAATATAGAAAATAAATTAGAAAAGAACATGTTGGCTTGTTTTGCTATCCTGAACATTTGTAGTTGATTTCTATGTGTTGAGGTTGGTTTTTATTTAATTGAACAGGATCTGTGTTCTCCTCAGGATGTCCAATGTCTTGGCAAGGGCATAAAGGTCTGGGGGGCAGGACAATTGAAGAACTGAGACTAGGATTTGGTGTATGCACATGTATGTTGAAAAATGCAGAAATGCAGTGACTGGAAGCCATCGGTGCAATGGGATGCCAGTCATGTTATACAAATGAGGCAAAGACATTTTGCCAAGCTCAGCATCAGGCAAGTCAGCCTTTGAGGTAGAAGTGCAAAGAAATTGTCAGTAACAAGGTCAGAGAGCAGTTAGTGAATCCAAAGGGATATTCCTCTCTCTAAATGAACTTAAGAGCTATGCACAAACTGAAGGAAAAGGTTTATTTTTTGTGGTTGCCCTGAGTATTCAATCACCTGTCTGCAGGTCTGCAAACTGATTGCAATCAGGTCTTTCAACCATCTCATAGAAAGACAACCATGTTCATAGCTAAAATGGAATGATCTCTGGCTACATTTTGTCCTGATTGACATCTAGGGTGTCAGTAAGGTTACTTATGATGCAGGTTCAATGAAAGGATCCAATCCACCTCCCACAGGCTACATTTATATTAATAAGTTGCAGAGTAGGAGGGAGGATTTCTCTTTACTGAAACTAGCTCTGATTTTGGGGGAGGAGGGTTTGCTAGTATGGATGGGGACTCCACTGTGTTGGTTGGCCTGCATTACAGAGAAAGGTCTAAGGAACATTTGATTCACTAGTGCTGACATAAGCATTACACTTCAATGAAAAAAAAATACAAATCTGTTTTCCTTCATATCGAGGACAAACCAGTTCTCATTCTGGGCAGAAAGTAAACCACACTCAGCAAGCAGGTAGTAGAATTTGTCCCAATATAAAACCCAGGATCTGTCTGCATGTATTTTATCATCCTTCACAATTCAGTGACTATTCGCATAGTACATTTACCAGTGGAATATGGAGGCTACAGCCTTATCACAAGTTGCAAGTATGGGCCCAACCTTCCTGCACTTTCTGGGAGGGTGACAGTTGTGTGACACCTCACAAAATCCAGCAGCAGGCAGAATTTGGGTTCTCTGTGTGTTTCTGATGATACAGACACATGGAGGAATGGAATCCTGATCCAGCTCCACTCTTCGTATGCCGCAACAACAAAAGGTAGCCGTTCTAGGGTTGAGTTGGACTTGCGTGACTTAGACGAGAACTGCCTGGCGTGTTGGGAATTTGTTGAAGTGTGCTTAGAGACATGTTGCCATGTCGAGCTGTTAAATGAAAAATGTGTTTTACTGCCGTCTTGTATAGGAGCCTTAGAAAAGAGCAGTCAATCTCAATTAGTGTGAAAAGAATCTGGCCATGTGTGTATTGAAAAAGGTTTGCTTTCTGCCATCAAAGTGCTCCCCAGCTGGATGTTGTTAATAAATAATCGTCTGGTTTCACTTACTGCCTTAAAGTTCAAAAAATTCACGTTCTATGGGTAGTCAAACAAAGTAGAGAACAGGAAGATTGGAAGGTCTGAGTTACCATTCCTGGATATCATCTTATATAACCTGATGATACAGAAGATAATTACTATGGTCATACAAAAAAAATTGAAGTTCTCTAGCCAATGCCTGCACTGGAGGGACCTCTGTTCAAAATTTTCTTCAGAGATCCTGGTTTTGGAAGTTGACAATTGCATCTTTATTGAATGTCACTTGGTGTTTCTTTTCCTAAAATTATCTCTTGATATAACATAATGATCTGTTTGTTAATCCTTTTATTTAGAAGCACCTATCATGCTCGTGCAAAATCCCTACTATATTTTATTTCAATGTGTTTTATTTAGTTGAAGGCTATGTATCACAGCACACCTAATCTGTGTTTCCTTTAACCAGAACAAAATCTAATCAGGAAAAAGCAAGTAACACAATTAGCATTGATCCACTTCGTTACATATTATACATACAAGCATACATTGTATTTATTTTCTAGAACCTATTTGTTGTGAAAATTGTTTTCATCACAGCTAGGATATCCAAAGATGCCTAAAGGACTTAGACTCTTAAATACCATTTGCTTTTCTCCATTTGCTTCTGCTTACTGCAGGAGTTTTCCAGTAGAGAAAAGTCTGGGAAATGTTTAACAGAGGGCTCAATTCAGAAATGTTATGTTCATTTTTGTCTGCTTTTAGATTCCAGGAGTTCAGGATGTGGAATGAATTTGCACTTGGTTGATGTTTCCAAGGTTTTATTCTGAAATTCTTGAGCAATCCCTCCCTGTTTAGGATGCTGGGAGTTCTTTCTGGGGAGCTGGCTTTCTAGAAGGCTATTTAAGATCAGTTGTAAGAGTCACTCTGAATCCATATTTGCACCTCAGTATCTAAGATGAAAATTAAAAGTCAAAGCCCAGTTTTATCAGCTGAAATCGGAACTCTAAATGGTTTTGGTTTCAGCTCAAAGTTTGTTTAAATCAGGTCCAGCCTTGGGCATTTGAGTTATAAACACTTCTTCATTTGTAACCTAACTGATGTTTTGAGCAGATGAAAAGGCCTTATGAAAGACAGGCTTCAGCTGAGGTCAAGGAAAATGCCCGCCTTTAAGATGGTCCTAGTTGTCTAGTAAAAGCTAAGGCTTTTGCACCAACATGCCAAAAGAGTATCTGCTGTCTTCTGCACAGCTATAGACTAGTTAGCATGCTTGCCTTGCTGACTAAATAATGCTGGGCTAGGATCCTTCCAGGAAAAGCATGGATGTAAGTAAAGCCTGGAGTAAAAGAAAGGATGGTAAGAGAATGAATAAGAGTACAGCAATTCCCCCAGACCTGTCCGCAACCCCTCTCCCCTCACCCACAAAATCCCCCTGGTCTTTTAAAAACATGTGATGCAATTTCTGATGCAATATTGTGTTTGGCTATAGGCTGGAGGTGTAGTTTTTTCCACAGAGTCATCTGGCTCACATGGCCTAATTTGAACAATACTTTTGAACTCAGCTTGATGTAGGAACACGGATCTTTGAGCAGAGAGAATACCCTGCAAAGGGGGGATGTGAGGACATGGTGACAGCAAAGAATGTGTCATAAGAATGGCAGATAATGATCTGAGGCATAAAATTTTAGAAATGAAATATATGCCTTATGATCACTTATCGTTGTACGTGGACACAGCAGGTTGTCTCTCATCAACAGAAAAACATCGAAGACAGGTTCTTCTTGGAAGCTGTACTGCAGCTCAGACAGCATTAAATTGCACTCCCTAGATATGGCCTAACAATGAAATTCATTATAGGCATAGAATCATAGGATCATAGAACAGCCCAGGTTGGAAGGGATCTCAGAAGGTCAACTGGTCCCACTTCTTGCAGGGAAGAAAGCCTAGATAAGATTGTCTAGCACCCTGTCTGGCTGCATCTTGAAAATCGTCAGTGGTGGGCACTCCACCAAAGCCCTGGGGAAGATATTCCAGTTGACTCATCTATTTGAAGATGGAGACTTCACCCACATGAAGAGGGGAGATTGGATGTTGCTACCACTGGATGTTGCTACTACCTTAAGATGGTAGTCCTGTAGTAAGGTCCCTTGTCTAGGACATTAGACCTTCAGGCTAAATATTTTCCAAGCAAGTATAGTAACCTTGGAGTAGGAGAACTTTCTCTTCATGGCATTGTACATCTGGTTGCCAATAATTTTTAAGGATGGCATCAGTCCCTGGCAGGGAGAGTTTAAGGCAAATCTTATAATGTTGATAAGGACACTCAATGGACCAGGACCATCTTCCTCTAGGTACAGAGCTGATGCGAGACATCTTTTCTTGTAGGTCCTGATCCACATGGGGCACTCAGGTGCAGACTCTGCTGAGCTCTTCCATGGCACAGCCCTGGCTGGAGCTTCTTGGTTCCCCACAGATCTGGCTGAGGAAGAGGGGCTGGGGATTACTCCATAGACCAAGACACAACTTTCTTGCCTAATTTAAATTTTAAATTCAAATGTTACATTTTTGATCAGGTCCAGTGAATGTATTTATCTACTGTAAAGAGGTTCAAATAAATATCTCCTTTGATAGCAATGAAAGATTTCCTTGGTGATATATGCTTTTATGTCATATATTTTTACTGTGTGTGTAAAATACACATTCACTGGACTTGGTCTGCAATGGTTTATGTCCTAGTAGCAAAGTATTATTGGTTTGTGAGATTACTCTGCCTGATAACTGAAGATCTGTTTTCAAAATATTAACAAGGAATTTTTATATTATTTTGGAAGAAAAGGTTTGACAGTTCAGGGCAGTAAAATTCCTGTCTTGCACAAAAGAACATAATTCTGCTTCTGTCAGGAAGCAAGACCAAAATTCATTGCTGATTGCAGCAACAAGCTTCCAGATTTTGTTAAAAGAGATTTTGCTCTACTGCCAATATGTATCAGAAATATGCAGAAAAATTTAAGGAAGAAGAATTTAAAGGAAGCTGTTCTTGCAGCATTGCTCATCTGCACCAAACAGGAAAGCTTATCTGCTTTACATTTTTTTTCCCAAAAGTTTTCCTACCACAGTTATTTAGTGTGTGAAATCAGCTCTGATGTTACTTGTTCATCCTGACTTAAATAGTTCTGGGATTGCTCTTTGTAAAAAAATATCAGAAATATATAAAACTGTGAGTGAAGTATGGGATCGTTTCTTTGTGACTTAATGTACAAAATAACCTGGTGGTCTCAGTTCAGTTCCCTGTTAAGAAAAAGTGTTGTCATTGAAAGCAATTAAAAACTTGTCATCTCTCACAAAGAACTTATTCAAATTTGGAAATTAACGAATAAAAGCCAAAATTATATCTGAATATGCTCATTTTAATCATCCTCCTACATCAGTTTCAGTTTGTAACAGACATATATGGTAGGACACGTGGCTATTTTCAAAATAGTCATTACTGATTTTAATATTATTCTGTTGTGGCTTATTTACAGCCCTTTTGTTATTAAAAGGGTTGCTATAAAAACGTGGCACAGAAACACATGATATATGACCCTGTATTTAACGGTACACATTTTGAATGGAGATCAGTCACCTTGGTATTTAAAATCAGGCTTAAATAGAAGGATAAGACATCAGATCAGGTTTTAGGTGACTGGTTGACTCTTTTCAGACCACAGCAAATGTTCCATGTTTTACCAGTTTTTGCACCATGACTTAAAGATCTGTGGTTTAGTGATTTCTTTTGTTTCATAGGACTTCTCAGTATCAACATGGGTTAGAAATTAAGTGATTCACTATTTTAGTAATCCTTAATCTGCTTTATAAGGAACATATTCTTGTTTTATTCAGGGACACAGGAATCTTCAGATATGTTCAGCAAAGTTATATAGAAGATAACATTGCATATATTGCTGATTAATATCAATCTTCTTATTTTAAATATCAATAAGAAATTATAGGCATGATAAAACCAGACAATAATGGAACTGAAGACTTTTGAATCTATCTGGAAAAGACTCATAAGTTGCCATCTGTGGTAATGCAGGGATTCTATTACAGTATGGAGAACAAAGCTCCAATCTGATTTACTGACTAAATCTGGTTGAACTGTAAGACACATTTTTCTACTCATGATAATGTAATGAATTTATACCTATAATAATTCTAAACATAACTACTCTGGCTATAGATAATTTAGTTAGTTCAGGTACAACCAATTTTATTAATTTTCATCTTCCCAGGGCAGGTATCTGAAAACACATCCCTGTTAAAATGTTCTTAACATCTACACTTCTTAAAGCAATATATACAACAACAACTCATATCAAGACATTTTCCCAGTCAGATTTAGTTTATGGAAATGAATGGAATTGTATTGCTGCCAAATGCATGCTAACTGAAACCAGTACCGGTTCCTATAATTCAACCAGTAAGCCTCCATATATTTTAAACAAGGAAATCTGCCTTTGAGAAGGGCACACTGAGGATAGTGGTAAATCCTTCAGCACACCATATGATATTGTGCATTTGTACCTTGATCCTTTCTTTGAAAGGCGTCTACGTCTGTTATGGGCCAAGTGAGCTATGCTAATCAGCTGAGTTTGAAAGGTCACTGATAATAAACTTAGAGTAAATCAAATGTATTTTTAGTTTATAATGACTAACTGATGCACACACCTGTTCTTTTTTTTATTTTTTTTTTTAATTGAAGCAAGAATCTTGGTGTTACATCTTTGTTTTTAAAGAAATTTGCTCACACATTTTTTTCTCAAATTATCCATGCCATCTGTGTGTAAAATCCCAAGATAAGTCTTTTTTCTAGTTGAGAAAAGTGACGAAAATCATAAATAGCCTTGGATTCAAGTGAAACAAAATAGTCAATCACCCCAGAGCACAGAGGGAGGTAAGTTTTCCTGGGCAAAGGAAGCCATGAAAGCCATAAGTATCTTCCTGCCTTGTCTATGCTCTGGCATAGATGAACTTGCTACCTCCCCCTTAGAAGTTGCCTTCAGGCCATAACATGCTGGTTGCTACTAAAAAGGTGGTATCCTCTTTTCCCTAACAGCAGCAGTGTTCACGGATATCGTATATCCCATGTACCTGGAAAAAGATGCAGTTCAAACCTACATTTTTAGTCTTGTTCACAGGAATCTCTTGTATCATGGCCTGTCTGTTTGGGGACTTCTTACCAGCCACAGGTGGTGAAAAGCTCAGGTGTGCAAGCCCTTGCTTAGCCCGTAGGTGGAAAAGGCTTCATGGAACAGTGGGTACAGACATATACAGGGATGCCTGGGCCTGTACTCTGTCTGTGGACAGGGCAAGACTATAGCGGGGTGCATATACACCCAAAGAGCATTGGCCTGGATCTCCTAATCCATCTCCTCCTGAGGTCTTCTCCTGGCCGGCACCTAATAGGTCATCCCCACTATTAGCAGGAATCCTAGCAGTTGTGTGTCCTTTCCCTCATCCCTAGTCCTCTTCTAAGAGCAATGGATGCAGTTCAGGGTATAGCGCTTGATTGTCCCCTCTGTGCCCCTTGGACTGACATCTGAGCCTTCAACCCTCACATTGCTCATTAGTTGTCCTCCTTGTTCTTCTTTCCTCATGAGGTATTTATCAACTGGGAATAGCTACCAGATGTGAGTAGGGCAGGAAGGAAAGGAGCAGTTGATCCCAGCTCCAAATGTATGTTGAGCTGTGGCTCCATCCTGATGCTAGCCCTTGTGGTGGTGGAGGACTCTAACGGGATCCCAGCTGTGATCTCTACTTCCCTTACACCACAGACAAACACAGAACAAAACACAGAACAACCCTGTAGTTGCTACCTCCATCCTTCCCACTGCACATGGGGTACCAACGGCAGCAGTAAGCCCGACTCCTTTTGACTGTATTTCCAGCTACCTATCCCTGTCTGGTCCTTATCCTCCTCTTTCATGTCTTGAATCAGAAGTTGTGAATAGCTGCAATGCTTCCCCATAACACCTAATATTATCTGACAGGACAATCATGGGTTACACCTGTTAAAGAGTAGGTGTTGTTTCCTTCATCCAGTATCATTTAAAAGAAAATGTTATACTTGATTAATCATGGCTTTATTTTTTTATGTTCTATGCCAACAGCATAGGACAGGCATCACAAAGGGACTCTTCTCAGATTCTTTGGTCTAGTCATACACAGAAGTCATGGCATAAAGGTGCAGCATTCCTACAACTCTTTTAAAGCTTTATCAAATATTAAGTTGAGCTACAGCATATTCCACCTGCTATGAATAAGTGGCTGCCTGCTTGGGAATAGAGAGTTGCAGACATTGCTGAAGATGGTAGGTAGGAAACATTTAACATTAGCTGAAAGGGATTACAATGTCTGGCTCTTCAGGAGCTGAGAACGTGATCCCATGTTGGGTTGTATCTGACTGGTAGGTATACAAGTGTGCAATATGATTTTGAGACATTTTGAACTAGAAAGAATGGTTTAAAGAGGAGAAAAACCTGTAGAACTGTGAAGAGTCTCTGTCAGGAGTTTTTAAAATCTAATTATGTGTTTCTGCAACTCCCACCTTCCATGGGAAGGAAATTAACCACTACATTTGAGTCAAAGTCTCACCTGTGCACAATGCAACCATGCTCTTCACTCCTGTGTTAATCAGTAGAATATAACCCCAACCCCCTCTCTATGTGTGTGGCTGTTGGGCCCAGATCAGCATCCTTGCTGCCCCACATGCTGTATCTCTGGATAGCCCGAGGGCTGCCCAGGCCAAGACTTCACCCACTTCGTCCCCAAGGCCAGATGGTTTCCTTTCCCCGAGACCCCCTTGAACACTAACAGTCCCTTACAGTCTCAGGAAGAGCCTCTGGTCTGTCAACCAAATTTTACCATTCCAAAGATGAAGACAAAACAGGTTGAATTTTGTCAATACTGAAGAGAAACAATGAGTTGTAAAGCACACTTGGCCTTATGCAAGAGTAGACCGATCAATTCATGTAGAAACATAAAATTCCATTTTAAATACAAGTGTAAAAAGGGGGCTGTGAAAGAAAATTATATTCTGTTTAGAGACAGGACAAAAAGTTTGGCCCAATTTCTAAAGCACAGGCATGGTTTGCTATTGTCTTTGAACCAGTGAAGCTTTTGTGCGCCTGTGGTGGAGATAGTAATTTAACAGTTTTCTGCCTTGGCTGAGTGCAGGGAGCAGAACAACTTCTTGAGAAACCAGTTGTGCTTACCGCAGTCAAGTGTTGCTCTCCTTCCCCAAAACAACTTTTATGTGAAGACTGGGATTTTGAAAACCATGCAGAGTTGGCCTAACACTCCTCCTAAATGTCACAGGGAGTCCTGGAAGCTGCTTCCTCTGTGGTTAGCTGGTGACACAGACAGGCTTTGGAAACTCTGTATAATGGCACAGATTTCCACATGAATCAAAACCAAATGCAGTGTCCCGAGAAATGTTTCAAAGGTTGGACCGATCTTATATGTCAGAGCTGAGTGTCACTAAGAGGCAGTAGGTATAATGTGGTACAGCCCCTCTCTTCTCCCCAGGAGCACAGAAGAGCTGGCAGGCTGCTTCATGCATTGCAGATGATATCATGACCCCATTGACGTTAATGGGAGTCATGCCACTGGCTGAGATGTAGCCAGGATTTTACCCTCTGTGAGTGTATACAATCCAAAATTGGAGATGCACCGAAGAGTCTCTTCGTTTTATTACCCGGAATTCCACGTAATGTCTTTGTCCTGCTCTGTTCTCAGTGCATCTTTCCAATCTGCATTTTTCTATGGCTATTAAAATTTCCTAACATTGCACCACTTTGTATCTGTATCTCTATCTGTATTTGTATGTGTGTTTTCACAGTCCCTTCTGTCACTTACTGAAAATGATTTTGTAAATAAATACAAGAGTTGCAAACAGGATAAAGGATATTTTGGGAAACAGGATAAAATATTCTCTTGAAGGATATTTTCATTTTTGGTTGTGGTTCATCTGAAAAGCACTCAGGCTGAGAAGACCACCCAACATGCAGGAAAACAAACATCTAGAAATAATTCCTTATTCAGCAGGTACAGAGTTTCATGGTACTGCTGCAGGTGGAAGATACATGGATGAGTTGGATTAGGAATCAGGTAGGAGTATTTTTTCTTCTCAAACAGTGACAGTTACAAAGAGAAACAAAAAAGTAGAGAACCATTTCTTCCTCTAGCATGATCTGACCTACTGAGGAACCAATGTGGAAACATATAAAATAAAATAAGCATTTTTTTTTCCTTCTTCTCATTCATTTGCTTCAAAATGTTATATGTCATTGTAGGAATCTCTCTGATGCTTCAGGGACAAATGTCGCCTATGAGAAATCATTGTTTGGGTGAAGGGAGGGGAACTTCCCTGGGACACACTGAGCTTTTCCAGGATCAATATTCCTCACAGAGTGCCAGCTCAGGTGAATAAAGTCTGATCTTACTCTACAGAAAGCTGTGGTCATTTTTCAAGAGCAAATATTTATATCACAAGTATATATATATCACATGAATATATGGCACCTGACTCCATATGAATGGATGAAGTGCAAAGACCTACTCATGCTCTTGCCAGAGGCAGCATCTGAAGCACATTATGCAGAAGTGCCTGAGAACATTTGTATTGCTGTGTACATCTCATACCTACTCCTATGGAAACTAAGAGATGCAAGGAGACAAGGGCTGTTTATTTCTTATTGTTTATTTAATTGGACACAAGGGACATTCAATGCCTTTCCCTTGCCCTAATTTCACAGTCGTAATGACAAACAAGTAGAGGGAAAGACAGTCTATTGCTGACTTATTTCCTGAGTTGGAAGATATGAGAAACAATTTAGGTATCTCAAAAGACTATGAAAAAAGTTCTACAGGTAATAGACCATGCAATACTAATACCAGTCTTCTACACCATCAAGGCACACTTATAGTTTTGATAGTGTGAGACTAAAGACTTCCAGGGAAAAATATAGTGAGTAAATATAATCTGTTGTTCAGAAGAAATATCAGTGAATTAATTACATGCAGAAATGATTTAGAAATGCTTGTTAATAATTTCAGTGCATTACTCAAAGGTAAAATAATATCTGAAAGATATTAAAAATAGCTTTAGTAATGTAATAAAATGTGTCTCAGTGCTCTTTACATGCATATTAGAATAGTCTTAGCTGAGGACTATTCTCAGAGTGAAGGGGGGAAAGAGGAAAGGTTAACACTAGGAAATGTTGAAGTGTGTTGTCTGAATATCCTGAATGAGAATAATCTTCATTAGGAGCACCACAGGGCTCTTTATTCTGCTTATCCTCTCAATTTGCTGCAATGACCTAAAACAGTGAGGTCAATGGGGTCCCTCAAACACTTTCTTTCTTGTTGTCTTTAATGCACCCTGGAATTTGGTGCATTAATAGTTGTTCAAAGCACCCTGAAGAAATCTACAGTTAGCCTATAGATCAAGTCACATGCCTCTGCAATGCATTGATCAGTCACTCTTTTGCTTTAGGAAAAAGAGAGAAAGGTTTGTTTGGAAAAATCTTGGCACATTTGAGTATTTTCAGTTCTAAGCACTAACTTAATGAGGGAAATTGTAATGACTTGTGCTGTTGCAATTACATTAGGTTACATATTTCAGCTTCCCTTCTCCTATTGAAAGATCTCCACACTGGCCAGTATTCCAGGTTTGCAGGCATTCCTGCACTTTTTTTTTCCAGCTTAGCTTAGCAATGACTGCTGGAGAAAATCAGAAGTGGTCCTGGTGTCAGTGTGCATGTAGGGGAATGCAGGAGTGCAATGCAGTACCGGTGCCAGTGTGAAGGCAGCAGCTTCTAAATGGGGGGCAGGGGGATGCAGAAGCCAGAGAAGTATGTTTATACCTTCCTCCCTTCCTGCCACTTCTGCTGCCCCACCAAACCTCCCAGTCTCAGACCCTGCTGCTTTTTTCCTGGCTTCCCTCTCTCACACCCTAACTCTGCTCCTCTCCAATTGGTCTCAGAGTCTTGCACTCACTTTTCTTTCTCTTCTGATTTTTACCTTCAGCTTGTGCTTCCCAGACCATCAAGCTACCCAGTTATGATAGCAAACCAATTCTCTGCGTAGTGTCACATCTAACACAGAGTGGAGGGACAGTGCTTTAATGCCTGGTTTACTAATGATCAGAAAAGCCTGTGAGTTCCTCTTTAATCTCCCGTGGAGTGTTTTAGACCAACACACTGAGGGTTCCCATCATAACATTACCTACTACAGAAAATATGAGTTGGATGACACCATGAAAATATGAGTTGGATGACACCATAAAGGACCCTTATAAAAGCCGAGGCATGTTTAAAGACTGTCAAAAAGTCCACTTGCGCATTAGGAGACTATGACGAGATCTCTTTTTCCATAGAAAGCAATGACATCTCAGAACAGAGCAATGCCAAGGCACAGCTGGTCCCTGGACTGCTTGCACAGCTCCCTATCAGAAGCAAAGCAAACCAGTTTAGCACGTCCTTGCCTTCTGTGTCCCAGATGACAGGGACACTATTTTAAACTGTGCAATTAGGTAGAAAATGAATTTAAATCCAACTTTTGACAGGCTGGTTACACTGTTCCTAGCCAAGGCTTTAAAGATGTGTGGTGAGTAATTTTAGAAATGCTATATATGTAAGTTGCGCTTAAAGCCCTTTGCAAGCCTGAAAGGATGTTTGGAGTTACAATTTAAAAACAGTGGGATTTAGTGCAACAGGTTTTGGCAAATGAATCACTGCAGTTCCTACAGCTGACGAATAATTGTGAGCCTGACAGACTAACATGTACCATGTGTTTATTTTGGCAGCAAATGTGGAAAAATCATTTGGAGAAAAATTGTATTATTCAACAGATTTCTTTTGTGTTTTATTTTGTGTTTTTTCCTTCCTTTAATTGAAATCACAAAGGTAAGGTTCAGAAAATCCTTCTGATTGGTACCATATTTATCACATTAAGAGAAACTAACAATACTATAGCACGATTTTTTGTGTATTAGGTATATGATCATAGTAATTCTCTCAGCTACTAAAATGGAACAACATCCCCTGTTTCCCATCTTGCAGGTAAATGAAGCAGGTAGATGTCAGACCAGAAAATGCACTGCCTTTTTTTAATGGTTTAAAACTGATTTTCAGTATGAAGATTTTTTATGCAAGTCCAAAGTTATCTGCTTTCTAGCTAGTTTATGGAAGAATAATGGTGCTTTCCACTGAAATATTAATATAGTCCTTAATTTGATTTTATGGTGAGTAAAATATACCAACCATATTTATTTCTTTTAAAGTTGTAGTTCTGCAAGATTCATTGTACTCATCTGCACAAGCTAGGGCTCCGCATGACTGAAAGGATGAGAAGGCAAAAACTGAGTAACTTGCAAGTTCAGTGTGTCTTTTTCTAGCTTTGTAACCCCTTGTCACACACTAATTTTTGTACACAGACACACACACACAAAGCCAAAAAAGAACAGCTCTCCACTTTCAGTAGCACCTTAATTGTGTTTTCCCTTTTTGACTTCTAATTTTTCCTTTTCCTTCCTTCCTGCCCCTTCTTCCCACTTCTTTTCTTCCTTCCTTCCTCCCTTTCTTCCACCCTTCCATCCACCCATTATAATGAACTGAGATGTAAATGCAATATCCCTGGCAACATCATGTCTACATTTTCCACAGGTTGGGGTAGAGCAACACTGTGCTTCTCCAAACTGCCTCAATTCTTTTCTGACCATATCTACATACCACAGAAGCTGCAAGACTATTCTTGTACATGGGTGTTTAAATTAAACTGGATGTGCCTCAGAAAAAAAACACAAAAGTACCAACCCAACTGTGAGGATGAGCTAAGTCTATGTGAGACATTCTATGAATTTCTACCAATGTTGTTATGCGGGAAGTAGATTTCATGACATTAATACTTTTCTGTACTAAGATTTCTGACAGATGGTATCTTTTGAAATTCCTGTTGGCTTTCCCAACCCTGCTGGGCTTCTTTTTTTTTTTTTTCCCTTTTTAAAAAATCCCTTTTAAAAGGTCTGACTACAAACAGTAAACAAATAACTAGTCTTTTCCATCTGCAGAGAATTTAAAATTAGGTTTCATTAGCGGTTGGGAAAGTATGCTATGGAAGCTTGGGAAGAAGTGAGAAGAGGAGAGTGACCTCTAAGGACCATCAGCCCCACATTCTCTTTCTTGTGTCCTCTTTCCTTTAAGCCCAGCAACTGGAAACATCTTAGAGACACTGTCCTGCCATCATTCATTTGGATTTCTACATCAGTGTCCTTCTCTTCCCACCCTCAAATGTGAAGAGTGTCAGAAGGAGTATAGTCCCTCCTTCTCCTGGGAATACTTAATAGAGTGAGGGCCAGTAGTGGATGCTTAAGATCGTGAAGAATTAGATGAGTGCAAAGTAGTCTTTTGCCCCACAACTTTCAACTCACAAACTGCAATCAGGTCAGGGCCTCCATCAGAATCCTGACTTGCATTTAAAAAAGCCTTGTATTTCTTTCACGAATTGGCTCTTATGATGGCAAGAAGTCAATTGTTGTCAGGTACAGTGGAACAGTCACCTGCATGCGAGACCATGGTCAGAATAGTCAACTCTATAAAGACCAAGAAGACTCAGGTTGTGATGACATCCAGTATTTTACTGATACTGAGTTTGAAGCAGAGAGCCAGAACAGAAAAGTAGATCAGAATCTAAGAGCGCCTCTGGTTACCAAAGATTAACCTTTTCTGGACATGACAAACACTTGAGAGCTATCACTGTGCCAGAAAATGTCTGAAGACATTAATTTCCAAAGGCTGGTTTCAGTCAAACCTTTCACAGCCTTGTAACAATTTTGTTTAATTTAATTTCCTTTTGTTTAATATAATTTCCCCTCTTTTAATCTAATTTCCTATGTTGTGTTTTAATAGAAGATGAAAAGTAGAAATGAAAAAAAAAAAACCAAGAACAAGGATGAAAGAAAGACATATCCAAACATATATTAGGCCCTTACGATTAGGTAAGTTCTAACTGACATGTTTGGTAACTCTGTGGACAGATAAATGTCATTTTTTGCATCTCTATTGCCGTGTCTCTGTCTGTGCAGTTAGCTCAATACCAAAGTCTGTGCTTTATGGGGATCTGAAAGGAATGCAAATGTTTTGTCCTGTAAACCACTGTAGCTTTATCCAAAGTAATACAAAGTAATGAGTCTCTGACTAATGAATCAGTGTCACAGGTACATCCCAGAAGGGAAAATGATTTCACTGATATTTGTGCCTAACTCATTGCCTTTGTCTTGGCTACTTCAGCTGGTGTTGGGACAGTGCAGATTAAGGGGTTATGTGTGTCCCTTTCAGCAACATACCAAGAGGGAAAACCATACCAAAGCTAGCCAAAGAAAATCCTAATTTGCTAATATAATAAGAGAATAGTTACAAAGAAAAAACTAAACCAAACCAAAACCACTCAACCCACTTCAGTGTTTCCTATAGGTATTAGAAAATGCTTAGCCTTCAAAAGAAAGATAAACACAGTAAAACATTTCAGATATTTAAACCATTTTATCTTAGAAGGTGTCTTCCTCAGTATCCAACAGATTGGCAATACTAAAAAGTGAAAAAATAGTTCTGGTCACTAATTGATTTTCAGCTTTTAAATTTCCCATCCCCTTTGGTTTGGTTAGCCCACGTGCTGGTATGTAATTAGGATAAATTTAAATGGCAATTAACAATTGTTTGAAGTGAATGCTTGAAACATTATAAGCATCAGGTGTCATTTGTGAGACCTTATTGTCTGTGACCATGAGGCTTATGGGAGTGCTTAGGGGAATTTTTGTCTTTAATTTTAATTTTGTAGCCTGGCCACAACTCTGGCCAATTAATTTAGGCTCATAAAAATTAAGATCTCTTTAAGACCTTGATTAGAGTTATCTGGGGAAATCTCATTAAAACCACCCTTCTACTGCTGAAATCAAACTTGCTACACCAACTTAGATCAGTTTTTTCCTAAGGCGGAAGTTAACCTAAAAAGCCCCATATTCTTATTCTCTGGATTAAGTCTGTTTCAAACAGTTTTGTTCATAGAGAAAGGAAATATATTGCTGTGAAAAAAAAAATATTGGCAACAGTAAATATCAGTGCTCTCGTGTTCAAGAAATTGTTCTTGTCTCTGACAAGGAGGATGACAATTTGGAATGCAGTTGGAAGGGTATGGGTGATTCAGTAATTAAAAGGAGTGTGATTATACCAGAAGCTACTCAAGCTGCCATTTGTGACAAAAATAATTGGCTGAGGAAAAGAATGTCTTGGCATTAAAGAGCTCTTTGCAATATATATGAAATTGTTTCTAAGAATTCAGCATAGCTGGCTGCACATGTAAAGGTTCAAAAGTCTGAGATGAGTGGAAAATATAAGGAACTGTAGAGATAGCTTCTGAGCATATGTCTATGCATGTTCCTGTTGATAATTTTTTCATGCTGTTACAGACAGAGGGGAGCATCTGCAAAGCACACAAGAAGCAAAAAAAGGCTGGTGTTGACAAGTTCACCCAAGACAATTAAGGATAAGTTATTGCTTTAACAACATAGCCCTGAATGTGGGGCAGGGCAGAATTACATGACCCAAAGAGGAGCATCTGCAAGATTTTACTTCTCAAAGCACAACTCCAAAAGGCATTTTTCCTCGGATTGGGAGATTGGTGTGGAGTTTCCTTTGGACTTGGTGGTCCAGCTTCCCTGGCATATGTAGGTCTGGGCGAGTGGTGTCCCAGGTTTCCCCAGAGAAAGGGCAGAGGCTGTTTTTCTGAATTACTCTTGTGAAAATCTGTGAAGCGGAAGAAAGCTGCAGATTTGCCCAGCCACAGCAGGTCCACAGCTGGCAGAAGATTATTTAGCAATTTGGCAGCCTACTCACAACCTATTACTTGTACAAACACTCCAAATAAAAGGACATTCTCAGCTGATGTCATCTGTGCATTTATATATCTCCATTCATCATCACAGTCTTGCACTCATTGCAGATTGTCTTGATACTTTTGTTTTAATTTCCAGGTGTATTGTTTGCAGTCAGATTTGATGTGTCGTACTTGTTTCTCCTCTTTTACTTCTTACCCTTCAGTTGATTTTCCATCTGAGCAATAAGCCAAAACAAGAGACCTGAGTTGCAAGTGAGTTTGAGTAGCTTGGAAATGTGAATAACAGCTGGTCTGCAATTAAAGAGTGTTTGAGCTTGTCCACAGACATCTAGTCTTACTTTTCTCACTCAGACTGGTTGCCATATGATCCACACACAAATGGCTTAGAAAAAGAAATAAGAAAAGGAAAACGAAATGGAATCTTTTCTTGAAAATCTTTAGGAACTGTAGTGAAGTGACATGACTGCCAAGAAATCTTTATTAAATAGCCATTAAACATTAAAAAAAAATATGTTCCTGTAAGAGTCTTGGCCCCAGTCAGCTCTGTGGACTTGGCATACATTCTAAAAATTCTGGATTTCTTTTAGTTCTTTAGTTTTGCTGTATAATCATTGTTTGACTTCAGAGCCAAAGACCTATGTGCTTGCTCAAGAATAAGTAGCTCCACCTTGTATCCGAGGAGTCGCTGAAAGACTTGTATCTGGTTTGGCAATTTTGTGCCCTTTGTTAAAGACTGTAAAATGCAGTTCTTCCCTACTACATCATCATAAAATAGTATAAATCTGGCTTCTTATTTGGTAATATATAATATATATGTAAAGGTTTTGGAGAGTCCTTTAGTGTTACCAGTAGGACTCGGTGAGACACTGGGGTCATCCCTCACTGTAAATTATTAGACTGTTTAATGGGTGCGGGCTGAATGTTTTCTGTTCATCCTCTGCTCTACTCAGAGTTTTGATAAGGGTAAACTTAAAGCTCAAGTTTATCAGCACAAAACCTAATCGTAGGCATCTCAAAAGAAGTCTCTTTCCATCACTATGCCTGATACACTTATAAAAATATACTTTGAAAGTCCTTTACTTGGGAAATAGATCAGCTTGGGTAACCTTGCTGTGGAGGTTTATTATAGTGTTTCTGCCTCCAGCTGTCTACCTCATTCTCATGCCAGAAACTATTAAATGATGCTTCTGTTTTTGGCTGAAGTGGTTGACAGCACTTCATATTTTTCCTAACTCCTTACTTGACAGTAGGGCAATAAACTCTGGTAGGGTGGCAGAGCAAACAGCTAGGGGCTTTATCGTCTTAAACTGCTGCAATGTATAAAATGCTCCAGGCTTGCAAAAATTATGTATCTATCTTCCACAAAAGCCACCCTCATCTGTTGCAGAAAGAGGGTACTTTCTACCAAGTCAGTTAGAGGGCACATACTTTTCAAAAATTCCCTCAATAATGAGTTGAGTTCTTTAGCTTGAAGCAAACTACTGTGGGTTTGGTTTGGTTTCATTTGATTCATAAAATGGAGAAATCAGCAAAGTACCAAATCTGCCTGAATAGCAACACTATTTGCTATTCTGACATGAAAGTTCAGGTCAGGGTCTTGCACATGTTAAAAAGTAGAAGCAGGAAATCCTCCCTAAAACACATCCGATGGATTTCTGGTGGCTGAATAAAACCAGCCACTCAGTGTAACCTAAACTTTCCAAACTCTATGAATTGCTATGGAACTGTATTCCAAGAAATGCATTGCAATTACACATGAGTATGCCTCTACAGTAAGCCTTTTCTTTCTTCTCTCTCTCTCCCTCTCTCTTT
>VZTM01034030.1:17975-51269 GCA_013400555.1 Jacana jacana | reverse complement strand
CTATGACAGACATTGAAATCACAGAATGCAAACAAGGTATCTATATCAAAGAAAACCCATGGCCAAATTTTATAGTAGGTAATTTGCTAATGACTTGCATAATGTATTTGTAAAATATAATGAATCAATGATAAGAGCGAGGACAGACCAAAAAATCCTGGATTCCTGGTCTTTTGCTATAACTATTCAACTGCTCTCTTCTGTGTTCAGGAAGACAGTTCCTGCCAGCTCGGTCATGATATTCCACTCTCCCTTACTTGGAAAACAATTCTCAGATAAGCGTTGTCTTTAACATCATATTTCATTCTCCTGAAGAGACCAATAAACCAGAATTATATGTGTAATGTCTTTGTTCTGATTGTTTAACACCTGAAAATACACTGCACCATTTTAAGATTTGGCACTTGGGCCTAGATGGGAAAAGAGTAGGGAGGCCAAATGCTTGCTTGAGTTTTTGTTTTGGTTAGGGTTTGTGGACTTTTTTTTTTAATTTAGTTTGTCACAGAAAGTCCTGTGATTGATTGGGGATTAATAATCGTGACATCAAGTTGACTGTAATACACTCCTTTCCAGGAATGTCATGTTTATTGCCTCGAGTGAGCTGCATCAAATTGAAAGTCCAAAAAAATTATGTGCCAAACATTCCTGTGGGCACAATTCATCACCTGCTCTTTTCCAAACCACTGACATGCAATTAAAATAGCATCATATAAATAGATGGGGAAAAGTTTGAGAATATTTTAATTCCTTGGAGAAAAGTGACTTGGACAATACAGTAAAGTACTTTTTATTACCCTTCTCTTTTGTACTATCATCTTGAGTAGGACACTATACTGGAGAAAAACTCAAATTTATGAAGTTTGGTGATAGAAATTATCTCACTTTGTTTTCTGACATCTAAAAATAAAACCCAAAGATTTTTCAGAAACCCTAATTTATATTGTTCTAAAGAATGTAATGAATAAAACTATCTCATTTGATGCCAAACCTGTATTTAGAACATAATGTTAGACTTGATTTTTAGTTTATCTTTACTTTAACAAACTATAACTGTAACTGTGATCTGTCTCAGATTGGCAAAGTCTTAGAAGAGAATCTGAAATGGTAAGAACATACCATGTTGCAAATTTTCAGGTTATTCTAAATCCACCCTGAGATTCTTATAACACAACAAGGAAGTTGCCTATGAATAATCTTGGTAGAAAATCACCTATTTGCTTTTCACCTGCAAGTATGGCTCACAACAGACACCAAACCCAAAGTCCCAGAAGTCATACAGTTCGAAGGTTTCTTCAGCCACCACTTTATTTCTAGTGATCTCCACATTTACTACATTAGGTGATAAGGTATTTGTAATGTATGTGGATGATATTTCATTTAGTAACTTCTTAACACCTGTTCCTCAATCTCTGTGCAGTTATGTGGCTCATATAGGGGGAATTTAACAATCACCTAGCAGGTTACATTTTCTTACGTCTGCTTAAATCAGCCAAGGATATCAGACATCTATACTGGGTCACACAGTTGCCTCCTATTCACAGCTGCTCTGTGCAAGACCTTGAAAAAATATTTTTATTTCTGATACAGTGTTCACTGAAACATTTTTCTTCTGATGGTGGTTATTTTGCTAGTCACTACATCAGAAATTGTAATACCATTTTTGGATAAAATTTGCAAGGTGCATGCCTCTTGTTAAGTTAAAGCTCATTCTGCTATTCTCTGCAGATGAGTTATATTGTACGCTTCCCAGGAAAGTGAAATACTATAGAAAATTAAGTCAGTTTTTATAAGAAGTGAACTGCAGCTTCTGATATAAGCCCTCCAACTGTTCATACTAAAGGTAAGTGCTTACGCTTAATGGTTGTTTTCAAAGACCTTATTTAAAAATATACGTATAAATTACTTCTCCTTAAGTATACAGGCACTGATATAGCAAATAATTGAGCTAAAACTATGCATTATTTATGTGATAAAGCTTTACATCACTGCAGCAAACTTGAAGAAAATACATTATTTAGCTTCCTAGCCAGAGAGTGTCGACCATAGCAAGATGACTGCTGGTGACTGGAAAAAGGGCAAAGAAATTAAAGGAGAGTGGAATAGAATGCAGACACATAGCAAAAAAAACCCACAACCAAACGTGTGCCAAGCAGTGTCTACTCTCAAGTTAAGCAGACTGATGTAAATACCTGCCTGAGAAGACTTCCCTGTGGATTGTAATGAGAGGTTGTCTTGTACTGACAGGGTACAACAAATGACGTTCGGGATAAGAACAGCCCACACTGACATGATCAGACAACCCAGGAGGCAGGCCTCATCTCTTCCCAGGCCATTCTCTCATGGGATAACTTGTTGCTCCGCAGACAAATGGAAAAATAAAAAAGCCAAACATTTTTCCCAAGAGCACTAGACATCTAAGCAGGCACAAGCGATCAAAACCACACGGCATTTTCTCTCCCTTTAATCTGGCTGTAAACATTCAGAGGAGAGAGATTCCAGTAACTTACTAAAGCATATTTTTAAGTTTACCAGAGCTAAAAGCAGACACCTCACCCACCGGAGATTGACTCTATGGCCATACTCAGGGTGGAGAGGGAACACAGCTCCCACACTGCAGAGCCTTCCAGTTACAAAGATAGAAATAGGGCTGGGGAAGGGCAGTAGTTGAAAGGTACTAAATGTTTCCAATAAAATTGCAGAGAAATGCTGTGGTTTAGCTGAAAATATGCTGCTTTAAATGTCCAATTATACAATCAACAAGCTACTACTTAAATATTACATTTTGAATAACTTAATGGTAGGAATGTTTCTGTTCAGCAAACTGTGTTCCTCAGGGAAGTGCAGTCTTTTTTATTTACTTCTATATTTAGATCTCTGCATAAAGCCTATCCAAAAGCCTTTAAAAGCAAAAGAACTGACTAAACACATCATGCATAGGTCATGACAAGCTCACAGAGAGCTAAGAGAATTTTAACATCTATGCATAATTCATTCTGTTTTTCTGGAAGGGACAACATTGAATACATACTCAGGAGGTGTGAATTTTTGATGCATCTGCATCAAAAAAAGCATGACCAGCAGGTCACAATAGGTAATTCTACCCCTCTACTTTGAGCTCACAAGACCCCACCAAGGACATGGACCTGTTGGAATGGGTCCAGAGGGCCACAAAGATGATCAGAGGGCTGGAGCACCTCTCCTATGAAGGTGGGTTGAGAGAGTTGGGCTTGTTCAGCCTGGAGAAGAGAAGACTCCAGGGAGGCCTTATTGCAGCCTTCAAGTATCTGAAAGGGAGCCTACAGGAAAGATGGGGAGGGACTCTCCGACAGGAAGTGTAGTGACAGGACAAGGGGTAACAGCTTTAGATTGGAAGAGGGGAGATTTAGATTGAATACCAGAAACAAATTCTTTAGTGTGAGGGTGGTGAGGCACTGGAACAGGTTGCCCAGAGAAATTGTGGATGCCCCATCCCTGGATGTGTTTAAGGCCAGGCTAGATGGGGTTTTGAGCAACCTGCTCTAGTGGGAGGTGCCCTGACCATGGCGGGGAGGTTGGAACTTGATGATCTTTAAGGTGCCTTCCAACTCTAACCATTCTATGATTTTATGAAATTTATACACTTTTTCAATTTTTGTTGACAAACCACCACAAAACCGTGTGACTCACCTCACTATAAATAAATAAAATCCAAAATCCTTTTGAGATATTTTCCATTTTACCACTGGAAAAAAAAATAATTACAAGGACTATTTTGTATTTACTGTTATGCTGAGGAAAACTAATAAATACTAGCAAAAAAATGTCTCTGATTTATAGGCTTTGGAGACAACTGAAAATGGTCATTTTGTAAACTGACCCATCATGCCAGCTACAAGGCATAAATTAAAACATAGTTATTATGGAATAAAATAGCTGAAATAATAAAACCACACAAACAGAGAAAAGCAATATAGGCATGCTTGAAGAACGGAACCCTACACTTTTTTCCCCCCAAAGTAAAGTTTCTGGTTATAAGACCACATTATTTTTAACACAGTCCTGATGAATTACAAGAGCAGTACTGGAGTGTCAAAGACCAATTTATCCCAGTAGCCTGCCTTTGTCAGCAGTCAAAAGTGACTGCTTAAAAGACATAAGAAAAGGGCTAGGCATATACTAGTATTTACTTAAAATACTTCATCAATTTGTGGTTGGGCATTTTTCATAGACCTCAGAATTTCTGTTATGAATTTGTTTGATCTCTCCTTAAATTCATATTAACTTTTAGCAGCAACAACTTTGTGGGGCAAGGAGTTCCACAATAAAATAAATACTAATAGTCTTTTTTTTTATTCTGAATCTGGCACTTGTTAGCTGCTTTGGATGAATTGGTTTCTCTACACAAGAGAAGGACAGGCAAGACGTAGTAATTGCTAATTACTTGAATTAAGAAGGATCAATTTTTATATAAAAAGAAGATCCTCTAAGCCATATTTTACCCATGCTCTCAAGAAGGGCAAGAAGAAAAGAACATAGACACCTTCTCAAAAATATTTTAAACCAACAAGACACAAGAAATAAAGCTGTAGTTGACATATCTAACAGCTCAGGTTCTCCTTTCAGCTGTCTGGTTTTAGATTTCCTAGGACACTCTCCACGTTGATCACATCTAAACAGGCTGTGCATTAGTGA
The DNA here is from genome assembly GCA_013400555.1 of Jacana jacana. Classification (NCBI taxonomy): domain Eukaryota; kingdom Metazoa; phylum Chordata; class Aves; order Charadriiformes; family Jacanidae; genus Jacana; species Jacana jacana. The sequence continues at coordinate 46,598 of VZTM01034030.1, read as the reverse complement.
ATCAGCTTATATCAGGCAGTCAGAACTTTAAGTCTATAAAGCATTAAATATGAAAGTCAACAGACAACCTATTTAATTACCTCTAAATATTAAGTCCATGCTGTAAATATGAAAAATGTGCTTCACATTCATGCTTATCACCAATGCTAGAACAACTATTGCTGTTAATAATCATTTCAGTATTTTCATTAAGTCATCATAATAAGTCTCAGCACAGGTTTCTGCTTAATTTGTGACATTGTTTGAGCAGCTATGCTTTTATGATCAAGAGTAGAAGAAGCTGCCATGAAAGCATGAGCGTCCCTGCCCAAGGCATTAATGGGAGAAATCAGCTCCTTTGGCCCCTGTAATAAATCTGTCTGCTGGCACAAACCGGTGAAAGCTCATTCCGAAGTCTTGTGAGTCAGTATTTATGTCAGAAGTACTTGAGCAGTCACTTGATAGGAACAGATAAGGCTACTCATGTGACTTCTTCACCCCATCACAGCTAATCAACAAAACTCAAAGCAGCAACTATCAATCATAAAACACTGTCAATAATCACTTTAAGAGGACCAAATGCATAATTAAACTATACAGCTGAAATAATTCTGACAAAATTATTCTGTATTCAGATATTGACTTGTCATGATTTGACATAACTTATTGATGTAATACTGTCACTATATGAGCAGCTGGCAGAGAAAGAAAGAATGCTTCATTGCACAAGATACTAAACCTGAAAGGAGTAAAATTTTGTTGGCAAAATTCATCAAGAAAAAAAGTTCAAAATACTTGTTATTTGAAATCAGAACTTGTTTATAAATAAGCAGACCATTTTTTTCACTTTTTATGAAGTTTCAAAGTACAAAATTTTATCAAAGTATTGCCAGAAGTGTCCATGAATTGTGGGGAAGCCAAACATGAAAATGAGTTCAGGGTAGGTTCCTGAGCTAGTCTATTCTTTTGTCTCCCTCCCTCCCCCATATTCCCACAGTCTCATTTTCATGCTGATTAATAAAATGCCAGAATCTCTAAAGTAAAAAATCTCAAGAGACCATGGGATCAGGGCCCCTATTTCAAATTCTGTGATGCACATCATTTGCTTTCAACACCTCATTTCTCAACAAACATGGAGATTTATTGACAATGAAGAATGTTTTGAGTCATGGCTGTTGGTATCCAGAGCAAGCTACAGTAATAAGAAAAAAAGAAAAGGGGTATAACCTGTAGTTGAATAATCAACCACTTCTAAGGGTGACTGAAATTTCCAACTAGCATACATTATTGTGGTCTATCCACAACAATGTATGCTAGAGATCAAGCATATGAGTCATTAATGATTAATTCGTATCACAGATGAAAGTCACAGCTATAAGTGGTACTGCACTCAGAGTCCTTATAGAGAATAATAAACACAAGTACCAGAACTAGAGAAAAAACATTGTATCTCTAAACATCCTGCAGTTACTCCCACAGAGCCACACAGTAAACTCCCTCTGTTTATCAGGACTGAATTTGAAAGTCAGTTTAAACCAAAGCATTACATCTGATTTTCCCTGACCTAACAAGAAACAACATTGGCAACCCTATTATCAGCCCTCTTTAAAAATGGAGGCAATTGTCTCTGTGTAACCTCTTGCAGGAGTAAATGCGGCAGGCTAAGACAGGCTGTGAAGAGATGACAACTTCCTTGTTTGGGTCCTAATTTCAGCTAATGTCAATGTCTCTGATCAACATGGCATGCACTTACAAGTAAGCACCTTACCTTAAACAAAAACTAATGTATTTCTTCCTACTTAATTAGTCGAGAAACAGCACACATACTAATAAAATAAATAGGGTTCACTAAACTGTTTTTACCTCACAGTCAAGCCGAATTAAAAGTTTTGAATTCCATAGTGTGGATACAGTGTTCCATAGCTGCTCCTTCCAAGCTGAAATGGTTACAGATCTCGTGGTTCCTTAAATTTGCAGGGCCAGGGACTTCTCAGTACACAGACAATTTCTGCTGCCATATATGGATATATATATATCATATTTATAAGTATAAATTTAAATATTTTTCTAAGTATGCATAGCTTTTTTTTTTTCAAAATCACTTGTACTTTACTTTAACTAACAGTTAAAGGCTTTGCTTACATGTCCTCTCTGACCTTGAGTTTGTCAGCCAGATTAACAGATGCTTGACAAACTGGCAGACTTGGTTTTGCACATCTTACTGAACAATACATTTTTTATTTTGTTTTGACTTCTTGTTTAGAAAGGTAGAACACTGATCAGCCAGGGAACTTCCTGGAGCATTGAGAGCTTCTGAGTTTCTTATCTTAAAGATGGACTGATGGACTGGTTTATATTTTAAAGCAATTCTCTTTATGCTCTGCCATTTTCATACAAATAACTGTTGGGCAAGTAAGCTAATCTTCTTGTGCTCCAGCTTTTAGTTCTGTAAATTAAAGGCATCATGTAACCACCTTTATTGTCCTTACAAAGGACAGAAATCTTAAAGAAGCACAAGGCTATTTATCTCAATATAAGTCCTAATAATTAGAGATCTAATAACTGACTGCCCTTCATGCCCTCAGCTTTACAGGTGTGCTTGTTCTACTGTTCCAACTAATAAGTTTCATCCAAAAGCATATGATCTTGAGTATTCAAATTAGGTGCATGCTACAAAAATGAAATCTTTTCATAGGGAATTTGAAAGAACAAGGTAATGTCCAGTAACACAATACACCAGGGTAAATGATCAGATGAAAAGGAAATCCTGTGCTGTGTGGATATAGATCAATCTGTGTCTATTTAGGTTTTAAAATACTGCCAGAATTTTATATCTATACTCTTTTTATGCTTGTCTTTAAATATGAGATGACAGCAACCTCACTTCACATATAGATGCTTACATCATAGCTAACTAGTCTGAGCTAGTCCTCTTAGCCGCCCCTTGTGGCTATCTCAGAGGACTAAGCACTTATAGAATGATTTTTAGAATGAATGATGGAGCAACTGGTCCTGGAAACCCTACCCAAACACAGAAAGGACAAGAAGTTGATTTGGAGTGGTCAGCATAGATATGAATGGGAAATTGCAGTTGACTGACCTTACAGTCACCTCTTTGTAGAAGGCTATCTTGGTCGGTTAGGTGGAAGCAGTGGATGTCCTTCACACTTAGTATAGCTTTTGTCGCTGCCTTCAATAACACCCATACAGACAAGCTGACAAATAACATGCTAGATTAAGTGCACAGAAGCATGGATTGAAAACTGGCTGAATGACCTCAGCACAGTTGTTGTGATCAGTGGCACAAGCTGCAGGCCAGTCACTATTGGCCTAGCCCAAGAGTCCATAGTGGGGCAAATACTATTTAATATCTTTATTTAACAACTTAGACATGAGGATAAACTGTACCCTCAGCCAGTTCAGAGATGACACAAACTAGGTGGAGCTACTGATACACCAGAGGGTTGTGCTGCTACCCAGAGGTACTTTACCAGACTAGAGAAGCCAACTGAGAGGAGTCTTATGAAGTTCAAAGAGAAGTGCTAAGTCTGGCTCCTGGGGAGGAATAACACCCCAGGCTGTGAGCTAGCAGCTTAAAAAAACAGCTTTGCAGAGGATGACTTCAGGTCCTGGTGGACACCAAGTTGGCTGTGAACCAATAGTGTACCCTCACAGCGAAGGCAGCCAACAGCCCCGCAGGCTGTATGAGGCAGAGTGCTGTCAGCAGGTTGAGGTAGGTAATCTTTCCCCTCTGCTCTCAACTAGCAAGGCCAAAAGGAGTGCTGAGCTCCTCAACACAAGAAAGTTGTGAGCTTACTGAAGCAAGTCCAGCACAAGGTCTCAAAAATTCCTAAGGTTATGGAGCATCTCTCATAATGAAAGGCTGAGAGAACTAGGATGTTCAGCCTAGAGAAGACAAGACTTAAGAGATCTTTTAAATAAATAACTGATGGGAGGGAATGAAGAGGAGGGACTCGGGCTCTTTCAGTGGTGCCTAGTGACAGAATGAGTCAATGGCACAAACTGAAACACATGAAATTTAATCAGACCATAAGACACTTATTTACTGCGAAGGTGGTAAGCACTGGAATGAGTTGCCCTAAAAGGTTGTGGATATACTGAAAGCCTGATTGGACACAGTCCTGGACAACCTGCTCTATCTGACCCTGCTTGAGCAAAGGTGATAGATTAGATGATCTGCAAATGTCCTTTCCAACCTAAGGTATATTAATGAATTGACCCTTAACAAGTGGGAAAATTAACTACAAGAGTTATTTAACAAGCAAGCAAAACAGGATTGGCAAAAACTGGAAGTGTTACCAGAAAGCTTAGTAAGGTTTAATAAAAATTGTAAGTCATTGAAACAGTAATGTTAGTGTAAATATCTGCAGCTAATGTTTTAATTCTGAGTAATTAAACATAATTAGAAAAACTACTTTTTAGAAGTGTGTTGTTTTTCCCACATATTATAATTTCTCAGATGAAATTAAAAATATCTTACTGGGATTTTAAGCATTTTTCTGACCAAAGTCTACCATGGGAACAAAAAGTCAACTATTCTGAAATTATTCTTTTCAAATTAGTTTCTTCCCTGCTGGAAAATCTGGGGACATGAAACACATAACACAAGTATAATTTAGGACAGATCAGAGAGGAATTTCATTAGGTTTTTATTATAGTGAGAGAACACTTGAACAGCATTTTCCCTTCTGCTTTCCTGCTCTTTGCCATGCTATCTGCAGAGTGAGACCTAGCCAATTTACTGTTTCTGAGGAAAACAGAGGTAAGAGAAACAAATAATTTCCATGTTAAAGACAGGTATCCATCCCTGAGAAGGATGGACTCCTTAAGAAGCTTGGTAACTGCCAGACTTCAAAAAAGTAGCCAAACGGCAAGTAAGGTCACAATTTGGGCAGATTGCTGTTGGTGGAGCCTGACAATAGCAGTGACATACCCACTATTACCCTCAGCACAGAAGCAGGCAAGTTGGAAACAATCACAGACTGTTAGCTTTTAGTCAAAAGGTATGCTCCTTTATAAGGATAAACTTAGCCAGACCTTTCACATATCAAATATTAATAATTTTAGCACCACAACCCCACACAAAGCAATACAGTGTATTAGACACACACAAGCTGTTATTGATTCTTCATTTTGTGTCCCTAGAAAATAAGTCCTCCGTTATTCATTTGCTTTAAGTGACAGCTATGTAGATGGATACTTGTAAGTAGTAATAGGGCTATGAAAAAAAAAAAATAGGGCTGAAGGAAGCACATAGCGTTTATGGTATAAACAACCAAAACCAGATTGTTCTTTTAAAGACAGGAGCAATTCAACTATCATCCAAAGGGCTGCTTGCAGGTGGATGATAGAAATTAGTTATTTGCTGCTCAAGGATTACATTAAATGAAAGGAAATAAGACAAGATGCTCAAAGATAAAGAAAATAAGAAAAAAAACGCCACGTTCTAGTTTATCATTCTGCCAGAAATGTATCTCTACACTCTTCTTTTAAACAAAAAATGGGTTTGATTTGCTTTTTGTAAAGTTTCTACAACTCAACACACTGTTAGATGTGAGAAAGAAAAGAGATCAAAGGAACAAGCCAAGAAATATAAAGTAAGTAATTTTGGAGGAAAAAAATGTTGTGTCATCTAGAATACCAATTTTATTTTAAATACGTTTTCATTCAGTACTCTGTATTTTGCTGTGTTCTATACCAAGTATCAAGCAAAGCTACTTCAACATACATTTTATTATTCAAAATGTCCATTTAAGATTAGTCTATCTTTGGATTACTGACAGAAAAAGAATTTTACCCAGACTTTCTTTTGCGGCTTTGCGAAGATTAAATTGTGTTTGGACGTAATGAAACAAAGAGGCTTTTGTTAGTTCTGTTTGGACAAAAACCAGAGTCAGCCTATTTTGCTTTTTCTTCATGCACCAGCTTACTATATTAAAAGACAGCGTGTCTGCAGGTTTTCCAGTCTTGCTGCACAACAACAGCAGTGAAATGGCAAATAAAGAGTGTTTGAACATTCACCACACTTTTAGTTGTGGTTTGCCTAAACATATGAAACACTCAAATACTGGTGGATTTACCTCTAAAGATGACAAACCAATGACAACATTGTCACACTTTATCCAAAGACAACTAGAAATCATTACAAACTTTGTTTACAAGCAATCAATGGTGTCTTACTTCTAAAAAGCAAAGAAATTTTCAATATATCTGAGCAGGTAACTGAAGCTGAGCAACCAACATAACAAAAGTACTTTTTCCCCAATGTAGAAGAGGTTTATATAATTATCATATCTTTTGGTATTCATCCCTTTCTCTTAAAAAACTTTGGAACTCTTTGTGAATTTGCAACTGAACTTGGCAAAGACACTGCAAAGATTTCAAAGCTATTTTAAAAAGATTTTTACAAACAGGATACAAGTAAAGGAAAAGCTAAACTAAAGAAAAGGAAGTTACAGTAGTAAACTTAATCTCATTACTAGACACTACAGAATATATGCAGTGAAGAACCACAACAAACCAAACTCCTTAAGTTCTGCTGTTTAAAAAGCTTAGACTTTATGTGACTATATGAAAAATAGGAAAGAGTGGTAAAAGTAGGTGGTCACCTGCTGGGAGCTAAAAGGCAACACTGATTGCTTTGAAACTATGAAGTGGAGTTATTAAAGAGATTTATTATTTTGATAATGAAGACAAATGGACCATGTAATGGACAACCAGGGGATCAAGGCCTAGTCAACATGGGTTTGTGAAAGGCAGGTCCTGCCTGACAGACCTGATTTCTTTCTATGATATGATCCAACTGTTGGATGAGGGGAAGGCAGTTGATATTGTATACCTGGACTTTCAAAAAACATTTGACACTGTCCCCCACCAAATTCTCATGGAAAAGCTGGCTGCTTATGGCCTGGATGTGTGTATGATCTGATCTGCTGGATCAAGCAGTGGCTAGAAGGACAGTCCCAAAGAGTAGTGGCTCAACAGAGTTAAATCCAGCTGGCAGCCTGTCACAAGTGGTGTTCCTCAGGGATCAGTATTGGGGCCATTTCTGTTTAATGTCTTTATTGATGACCTCCAGAAGGATATAGAGAGCACCATCAGTAAGTCTGAAGATGACACTAAGCTAGGTAGGAGTGTTGATATGCAGGGAAGCTCTGCAAAGGGACTTCGATAGATTGGATTGATGGGCCAATGTAATGACATGGCCTTCAACAAGGCCAAGTGCCAGGTCCTGCAATTGGGCCACAACAACACCCTGCATTGCTACAGGCTTGCGGAAGTGTAGTTGGAGAGCTGCCTGGCAGAAAAGGTCCTGGGGGTGCTGGTTGATAAGGGTCTGAATATGAGCCAGCAGTGTGCTCAGGTGGCCAAGAAAGCCAATGGCATCCTGCCTTGTATAAGAAGTAGTGTAACCAGCAGAAGTAGGAAGGTGATTGTCCCCCTGTACTCAGCACTGGTGAAGCCACACCTTCAGTATTGTGCCCAGTTCCGGGCACCTCAGCACAAGAGAGATATCGAGGTTCTGGAGCAAGTACAGAGGAGGGCAACGAAGCTGGTGAAGGACCTGGGGCATAAATCTTAAGAGAAGCGATTGAGGGAGCTGGGACTGTTTAGTTTGAGGAAGAGGAGGCTGAGGGGAGATCTCATTGTTCTCTACAACTATTTGATAGGACATTGTAGAGAGGTTGGTGCTGGTCTCTTCTCACAGGTAATTAGCAATATAACAAGAGGGAATAGCTTCAAGCTGCAGCAGGGTAGGTTTAGGCTGGACATTAGGAAAGAATTCTTCCCAGAAAGAGTGGTCAATCATTGGAATCAGCTGCCCAGGGAGGTGGTGGAGTCACCATCCCTGAATGTGTTTTAATAGTTGATTAGATGTGATGTTGAGGGATATGGTGTAGGGAAGAACTTGTAGAGTAGGGTTGATGGTTGGACTCGATGATCCCAAGGGTCTTTTCCAACCTAAATGATTCCATCATTCTATGATATATAGTTATTCAGTATCTAAAAAGGACACAAAGGAAGCTGCCGTAGACAATCTGTTAGATGCTTGGCACAGAACAACTTCCATATGAATCAGAAAGAAAAACCCTTAAGAGCAAAACCAGAAATCTCTACTTATGTCCATGTAAAGGGATTCTATGAGCAGCCACAACAGTGGTTAGTGAGTAGCTGCTACAGACATCCTTGCTTACTGGATGTTCTTTTCCCCAGAAAAAAAGAGCGGGAGTCAGGGGGTGGGATGGGAAAAAAAAAAAAAAAACCCACCAAAACCCAGTTTTAATTAACTTTATAGGCCTCACCTAGCTGACTTGAACTGTGTTACTTTGGCCGAATATATGGACAAAATCTTCTTCCTCATTTGATTTATACAATTTTATATGTTATTAGCAAGAAAAGCAAAACAAATATTATGATAAAAGATTAGCAAAACTCACCCATTATAGGCATACTTTTTCTAAGATGCATCACAGAAAAATATCTGTATACAGCTAAGGGTATGCAACAACATTTCCATAAGAAATGGGTCACCAAAATACTGAAACAGAAATTTACATTGGTAAAAGATCATCAAAAGATGCATACAAAGTGACAAATGTCTTTTGCTGATGCTTTTTTATATTCCTAAGGAAAATAAATCATCAGTACTTAGTTATGAGATCAAATTATCCAATGAAGTTAAAGCTATTACAGGGAAAAAAAAAAGTTCATGAGAAACATTTTCTAAGTGAAACAGCAAGAAAACTCTCTCTGTAAATGTATATATGGAACTATCCAAAAGCTTTTTAGAGTGTCAACATTCATTGTCAAGACAGGGAGAGAAAGTACATACAGAGGCAGGAAGGTCAGTCTTCCAATATCCACGTATGCTTAGAATTCAGATATGAAGCCTGTTTTTCATTGTGCCATATAATTTTCCATTGATCTTGAACACAGAGCAGGGGGGGGGTAGGGGAGCTGTCCCTAAATACATCTTCAGGTACATCATCTAAACATACATTTCACCATATGAATAATTAACTTTTTCAGAATTTGAACGTTTAAAAGTTATAAGAATTAAACTTTTAATTCCTTTTCCACTTTTCTAGTTACTTCACTTCCTCACATCTGGAAAAAAAAAATTATGTAATGCTAGATGCAATTTTGTAAAATGAATACAGATCTTAACCCACAGAACTAAAGTTTTCCATTGAATAAATGATATTAATAAACTTTTAAATTCGACATAAACATAAAAGTATATATTTGTAAAATTATTTAACATTTTTAATATAAGCACATTATTAGACACTAGAGTTCTATTGCCTCACACACTATGCATTTGTAAAAAACTTTTAACATAACCTTATTAATCACTAAAATAGCCTACATTCTGTTACAGGAAAGAGTACTTTTGTCCAGAAGATAGCTAAGTTTTAAAAGTATAATCTCAAATGTATCTGTGATTATATCACAGCAGGGGGGGAAATATATTTTCCATTATAGGATAAAAAAGTAAAAATACTATTTAAAATATTAAGGGCCATAGAATATAAACTGAAATTAATGGAGTAAGAAATATCAAACCCAACCTCCAGGTGAAAACAGTCTACTAAACGCTTCAATAGCGATTGAACTGGTGAAGCCAGCATCTGGAACACCACAAGATGGAGCAGGAAATGAAATTGCATGTGATGCTGAAGTGCCCAAACTATTAAATAAGTACTTTCTAACTATCAACTTAGAGCTGGTTCATTCAAATCAATTTGCAAACTGCTCATATTTTTCGATTTAAGAACCCTTCAAATTAAAGGTTGATGGCAAATGCATCCTTGAAGACTGATTCCCATTTAACATTCTTCAGCTATCCAGACAAAGTGGTAAGATTACATTTAGCAGGAGATGGGTCCACTCAAATATGAGGTTTACAATTGTGGCTTAGTATTAATCTGGTTATTTATTATGTCCCCAAAAGCATCAGGGTAAAAAAATATAAATAATGTACACATTATTACTACAGCAACCTAATATTTATTTTAAAAGAATTCAAGATAAGGAAATTTTATTATGATTCTTTGTATCCAACAATACACCTACAGAGCATTTTTTCCATGCCTGTAGTTCTTCTTTGTTTTGTCCAAACAAGAAAATTTAGATATTGTAGCAGTGAATATTATTGTTCTGCTGCTTAAAGGTCAGGGCTCCTTCTTGACCTAACCATGCTGGGTCTCAGAAATAATCTGAGCTTTTGTCACCTGGGATGTGTTTAGCTGTGATAACAATTACCAACCAGATAACTCTTGCTCAACTTTAGTTCAGTTTTGTTTACAGTGATAACAGGTAATTATTCTGTGTGGACTCCAGAAGAAAATGAAACATGTAAAAATAGACCTGCTGTCCATAATTTTTGAATCTTATGAGTAGTTTCTATAGTTACTGATTTAAAAATAAAAGTTTTCTTAAATCCTGCAATGTTGAAAGGCTTCCCAATGCTTTTGCTCCATTAACATTTAAACAGAAATAATCTGTTTTACATTTCCCTTTTCTTAGTGATGAAATAGAAGATGTTGTTTTTCAGGTTGACGCATTTTCATCATCTATTATCAAATATCTAAATGCTTTGGTAACAGAGAATATGCAAAATAGAAATTTGTCCACAAGTTCACTTCTGAGGCACACAAACAAAACAGGATGTCCATCACAGTTTGCCTTTGATCACTCACTCTCCTCCTCATCTCACCAAAAATACAACATGGCTAGGAAGCCTTGAGCATTTTTAAGCATGTGCTCCATTAGTCAGTTTTCCACACCAGTACTTGCACTTTAACACCTGGACATCCTTGCTAGGATCATTTTTATTTAGATTGATATCTTATTATTTTAAGCTACTTTTCTGAGCACCACTGAGTTGCTTTCATTCTATTCTAATGCTATGATACACCCTGTTTAATACCTTGGCTTTGGAATCACAGAATCACCACAGAATCAATCACCACAGAATCACATCAGGGATTGGAAGGGACATCCAGTCCAATACACCTGCCAGAGCAGGAACACCTAGATCAGATCACAGAGGAATGCACCCAGGTGAGTTTTGAATGTCTCCAGAGAAGGAGACTCCACAACCTCCCTGGGCAGCCCCTTCCAGTGTTCAGTCACTCTCACTGTGAGGAAGTTTTTCCTCATATTTAACTGGAATCTCCTATATTCCATCTTGCATCCATTACCCCTTGTCCTATCATTGGATGTTACTGAGAAGAGCCTGGCTCCATCTTCCTGACACTCACCCTTTACATATTTATAAACGTTAATAAGGTCACCCCTCAGTCTCCTTTTCTCCAAGCTAAAGAGACCCAGCTCCCTCAGCCTTTCCTTGTATGGGNCAGTTTGGTGTCATCAGCAAACTTATTGATAGTACACTCTATTCCCTCATCCAAGTCATTGATGAATATATTGAACAGTACCCGTCCCAATACTGATCCCTGAGGGACTCCACTATACACAGGCCTCCAAGTAGATTCTGTCCCAGATATGTTACATAGCAAAAAAGCCGATCAGCACATGTGCAGCAAGTCCAGACTTTCCACCTTCACTTCTCACACAAGGAAATCTGTGCTTGTGCAATTGCCTTGCTGCTTTTAACACCAGCTAAAAAGATGCATGTAACTCTCTCATGGCAGAGGCATAGGAGTACTTCTTTTGAGGCAGCAATCCTAGTCTGTTGCCTCAAGAAATCATTACTTCCTTAGTAGTCTTTGCAGAGTTGCACAGACATACCAAAATTAAAACAAACAAGCATACAACAAAAAACCCCAAACCAGGATACCTAACTCCAACGCCTCCCATCTCACAATTTTCACGATTTTACATTTTTGCATGAATATAAAATGAAAAAGCCAGCTGTCCATGAAAGTTTTCTTCTCTGCCATTGTGAAAAACAAGAAATGGAGCCTATCTTGAGATTCAAAGATAAGCCAGAAATTGAGCTTTTCCCAAAGTGTTCTCACGAAGAGGTGGCCTGGTAACCACACCTTAGATTTCCCCCTTAAATGGGCCGACCGACAACACAATTCACATCACTTATACAGCCACAGGGTACATCCTTCAGTGTGGTGTTATTAAGAAGAAATGGCCTAGATCCTTCATCTAGGAAGTCTTCCATTAAAAGCATCTCTAACAGTTAACAAGAATGCCATCTTAGCAGACCTGAGGTGTGCTAATACAAAGAATATTACTACCAGAAATGCTTCTTTTAATGTTTTCATTAGAAATAGCTAAGTGAGTCTGCTCACCATCTGAAAAAACATGCTTTTAGTCATTATATCAATAAATTAATAAGTGTGGAAGAATTGGTAGATTCATAATATGGTTGAAATAATTAGAGTGAGCTTCATTCTCAATTGGGAAGCACTGCTTCAATCAAGTAGCTTTTCATAACAAATCCTTTCTACCCGCAGGATCAGAGTATATCACTGTGCCACCAGGGTAGCCATGGCGTTCTGGCAGTAGAGGTGGCACCAGTCCATATTGTTGGCAGTCCAGAAACAGAATTCTCAGAATTTTGTCTATGGTCCATTCAGGGCAGGTGCTACAGATACAAGCCACAGAATGTCTTATGTGGAGAAGATCATGCATTCACGTCATCCTTATTTTCTGCATATTAATCCATCCTCACGCTGTTTCTTTAATTCCAAGGAAGTGTTATAGAAAAAAGCCTAAACAAACCAACAACGTCAAAATCCAACACAAGCTTAAAGTCTGCTTTAATGAATTCTCACCTCTGAAACCAGCCTGCAATGTTTGCAAAACCACAAATTCCATGAGATTTAAACCATTGCTGAAATCAATTAGCTTAATTTATGATGCACTGTTTAGCCAGCATCCTAATTAAACAGCAACTTTCTATAATCCCAGTAAAGAACAAAGCACAGCAGGTGATATTAGGTCACCAGCCCATATTTAAACATGTGCCTTCCCAGCTCTTTCAGTTATGCTGATTTTTCACAAATCAATTGAGAGTGGGGTAAAATGGATATAGATTGGGGGAAATAAAAAAATAAAATCAAAATTTAGCATGTTCACTGCCCAGAACACTTCAGGCACGTACTAAAAATTTATCTAAAGAATAAGTTTAGGGGAAGAAGAAAAGTTCACTACCCCCAAGCTTTTGTTTTCACCTCTGAGTTTAGAGGGCCTAAGCAAAGCAAATGCTGCAAACAATTGCAGGTTATTAAAATCTTCTTTAATAATTACTACAGATACCTCTTATCAAAAGGATGATTTTACAGCTAAAGAGGCAATTTTGTAATTGCAAAACAGTATTATTTAGTTTGATGGAAGAGCTAGTAAAATATTCTTAAAGATTATGAAGTGAAATTTTACACAAAGTTAACCCCTCTCACCTTCTCAGTTGGGCTCTGGATTGATCTTAACTTTGAAAAACTGCCTTCATGTTGCAGAGAAAGAATTAGACTCGGACTACTGAACTAAGAAATGGTGTAATGGATTAAATTCTAAAATTAGGTAGATAATTCTACTCACGATACTACATAAAAACTGAAGGAGACATTATTTTTGCCCTGCCTACTTTGTCAAGTTTATGTTTTTTTGGTGAATAAAGCAAATCCGGAGTTATTAAATGCTGATCACATGACATCATTAAGGTAATGTTTTATTTACTTTACTCAGAAAAGTCTACCAGCGCAGATGATACTGCCATCTCTATTTTACCTCCGTATTTTTCACAGATAGTTCACTCTATGCCTACAAAGCCTTGGTAACCTCTAGCCTGGCATCTTCCTTTTCATCTGAAATAACCAATATTCCTTTGAAGACACAGTACCATTCCTCAAAAACCTCTCCCACCCCACTATTTTTGGAACTACATATCTCCTAGTTATTTGAAGAGTTGGTATAAGGAAGACCCCATGTAGTTTTAGTAGCATTATTGCATCAAACGTCTTTTCCCTTGCAAGCATTTCTAGGGTTTTTTTGGTATTTGTTGTAAGAAGAGCGTGCCAAACAGACCTGTAGTCTGCCACCAGGTTTATCAGCCTCCTGCATTATTTTGGCCAAATCTCTATTTCTAGGCTTTCTTTTCTTCATCAATTCCCCCTTAGTAAAACATGAATTTAATATGCTCTCTAAGAGCATGTTAAATACTACCATGTTAGGGATAGGGTGTTTCACATAATTTGGTGTTGAGCTTCTAGTCAAAGGACATAAGTAACTTAATATCTTTTATTCACATCTTCACTTATTTCTAGGTGTGAAGCAGAAAGGATGGATGTTCAGTGTATCCCTATTCAGACTCCTATTACCTAAGCATAATTCCTTTCAGCAGCACATCCAAAAGTCTCTCTCTTCCACTTGCTAGTATCATACTTGAAAGGCTAATACCCTACCAAAAATACTTCTACTAGATTTTACCAAATAGTCAAACCAATATTTGATACATATTCTAAATAAAGGGAGGGCAGAGGCTGGGAAGTATATTAGCTGATTTTAACAACTTAAGACTCAGGAGAAAACACTAAGTATTTCTCAGAGGCAGAGAGTCATCCACATGTTCTCAGACTTTGCCTGATCTGCAGGGCTGCTCTGCCAGTACTTGCTTAATGGTACCTCTTCAAACAAGCTGACAAGGAAAGTTTATACACAAGTGATTGCAGATATTGTTTTTTACTCCTTGTTATTTACAACCTGCAGTAGAACATTTGACATTGGCCTTTATATTTATCTGAAAACATTGTCACATCTATCTGAACATTGTTAAAAGATTTCAGGGCTTTGTAATGTGTCAAGAAGAAACATTACTGATAAAATAACCCATGAGCATTATAATTCATGTTTGTTTTACCAATACAGCACCAGTTTAAATGGAGAATTCTTTTGTCTCCTTGCATCATTTTTATTGAGTTGGAGAATTGAAAATGTTCCAAAGCACAGATATTTATGACTGAAGAAGAAAACATGGTTTGCTGTAGGAGAACCCACTGTTTCAACTTTGACATTAGACTTCAAAAGGAATGGCTTAAATTGAAGCTTGTCTACTTTATATTCTTCTTCTTGAATGAATGCCTCATCATTTTCATTGCTAGAGCTGTGAAAAGTAAATTCTACCCCAGACCAGATTCATAATATAATACCATGCTCTATTGCATTTGAAATAAAAGATAACACCTACAGGACCTAGAAAAAAAGAATCACATGTAGCATTTTTGGTGGAGAAAAGGCCTACTTTTCTTAAAACACACACCAACAACAACAAATTCAAAGAAACAGACAAAGAAAAAACAAACCAATCACAAAACGGGAGAAAAAAAGCGACTGGCGCAGGTTGCCTGTTACACAATTATCAGGGATAAAAATAGCAGGATTAAAAAACAGAAGTTTCTTTGAAGCTCCTAGAAAACTCTTGAGGAGCAGCAACAGTGCGACTCTTACAGAATACACTGTAAGATACAGCGCAACCATAATATAAACCTAACAGCTATTACTGTCTCCCACAGATTTAGCAAGACTGTTTAGACCTTAGAAACAGAAATTCTACCAAAGCTGAGTTTTGTTTCATTCTGAGGTGTGCAAGGGAAAACTTGATGCTTTTCACAAGGTATCTTTGTCTTTTGGAGCGTATGGAATAGACAGTGGTACATGTCCTTGAAATCATGGATATGACAAATTCCTATCAAGAATACCGAATACCCCATCAAGAATAGTTTAAGCATCCCTTCAAGAGGATGTATTCGCCCACAGAAGCTGGGCAAAGAATGTAAAATCTGTGGAAATAAATTTGTTGTATAAAGCAGAGATCGAACAGTGTCAGAAGAAAGTTAAGAAATTGCCAGCGTTAAAAAATAAATAAATAAATAAATAAATAAAATCAAAACACCCTCAAACAACACAAATATACAAACCAACCAAAAAATAAACCAAATTAACCCCATTCTCAATTCAGATCAGCTAAAGGGTTGTTTCAGAAAGCAAAAAAACCCCACCCCATACAAGGTACTATAGAATTTATACAGTTTACCATCTTCTGTGATTGAAATCACATTTTTCACCTTCATGTGCATATATGTATACATCCTGCAGTTCAAACATGGCAACAACAGAGCCTACTAAAGCTTCATATATGCTAATCCAAAGGCTTTCTTGAAAGCTTCCAGAGATTTACTATAGTCTTAACAGTATTTGCATGGACATAGGTTCACACTGAAACCTTTAGCATGACCGACACATTGAGAAACCTGAGGAGAGGAACAAAGAATGCAACCAGTAAGCAGTACTGGCAATACTGTTACTTCAACAGAAAGCCAGACCACCGAGGGCCTGAGTTGTGTCAATAAGACAGCAACTTGGAGCTTTCACAAGAACTGTACTATTCCCAAACTTGAGAAATTTTAAGTTAATCTTTTACAAATCAACTCACCAACAATCATGGCAATCATCAATCAAGACAATAGTCCATTTTTAAAAAAGGAAAAATATTGACAAAAAGGAAAAAAATAGAAGAAAAAACCCTCCATCCTACATTATCAGAAAAGTAGATGTGATGACTTCCAAGTTTAGCTTTCTACCTCACTTGGTCTCAAGAGATACTTGGCACTTGTAACATCCATTGACTTCCAAGAACTGAGAGAATCAAAGACTCTCCTGTCAGGAAAGAATGTTTGCATTTATAAATACTAAGCAATGAGTAGGTCAGTTTCTGTCAATTTAAAATATCATTCCTCATATTTAACCCCAGAATCTTTTATACCACTTAATGAAGTTGTAAACCTACTGTCAGGTCAAAGAAAGCATCACAGAAAAAGAAATGTTCTCATAAATACACGGATATGCCTGGGTTTATTGATGCTACACAAAGCATATTTGCAAAGGCATTTATAATCAGGAAATAGTTCAGCATCTTGATAAGAAGCATTCTGAACTACAGCCTAGAAATTAAAATCCATACATACTACCTGTATGCCATCTGTTACTGAAGCAATCTACGATTACTAGACACCTATCCTTACATCGAAGCAGGGGGCTCCTATGCACGTGTCTATAAATGCCTCCCTTAGACAAACACAGAAGCACAAAGATGGTTTCTTGCAAGGACAGTCCATTTGCAGGCAATAGCCAAAGTTTAATATTTTAAAGAGTGTGTCAAGCACTTAGACACTGAGATTTGTGTTGGGTTATAGCATAATATAAATGAAAGTAAGGGGGAGCAGGGCAAAGTAAAAAAGGAGAAAAGGTCAATACATATATAGACCCAGTGTTAAATTACCTATGCTTCCTGGAATACAAAACTTCTGTGGACTTCAACAAAAAGGAAATGCATTTTTTTCATTTGTTAGTTGTGATATGCAAATGTATTACAGCAGTTTTAAGAGAAGCATATCCTTGCAATCCACCTAAAGTTTGCCTTCACCTAGTCCTTTACTGCAAATGCAGAATTAGCCCATATTATCAATGGACAACAAAAGAATATGCAGCTCAAGTATTTCCATGGTATGTGTACGACACAGGAAAACAAACTGAGTTTACACTTGAACCACAGCACCAGATCCAACTAGGATGTGTGCTGCAGAGAGTGGAAAAGAGGAATTGAGACACCAAAACTAAACAATAGAATTTGCAGAGTGGAGGGGAGGGTCAACATCCTATCTTCTCCACAACAGCAGGTTGAAGGAATCCAGTTGAGATGCATACATTTCAGAATTTGCCAGATCATCTACTCAGTGAACATGAAGTGAACAAACTGGTAAAGCTAGACACCAGTATAAAAATAAGCTTATATGTGGTTCCCCCTCCTCCACAACTCCTCATTAACTGAACACATACAATTATTTCAATTGCTTATTAGCAATTATCTTGGGGCAGAGGGAAGTAAACTCACAGATTTGAGACAAGCTTCTAAACATGCAGAGTTTTTGTTTAGGTCATAGACAGTGTAAGGAACTTAGTGTAGAATGAGACTTGATTCATTTCGAATCCTTCATGTCAACAAAAGATAGGTTTTCTATTGAAAAATATCAGTCTAGAATCTTGGAATTCGAGTTCAGTAAGTCGAAAGAAAGCCTCAAACAATAGGGCATAATTTGCGCTGGAGATACACATGCACAATTTTTGCTAGTTCCAAGGGGTCCCTGCCTACAGGCAGGCACAGAATACTGTCCCAAGAAATCCCACTTTAATGGAAAGATTCTGAGCCCTCTCCCAGAAGGAAAATTTGAGCAGCATACATACTTCATCTTACACTACCGGTGTATTTTAAGGGTAATTTATGCAGTTCTCCTGAAGTTAGTGAGGAACACATCTATACCTTGCACTGAATCTGAATTGCTATCTATACACACACAAAATCTAATCCTTTAAACTATCGCCTCTCTCATCTATTTTATTAGTACTTTAAAGTATTCTTTGCAAGTAGCATTCCCTAACAGTAGCCCAAGAACATTTCAAATAAAGTTACTTTTACTGCTCTACAGCAAAAACAAGTGCATTTGTGTACAAACTGCATTTGCAGCTATTCCAAGGGGAATTGAAAAGGACTTCATAATGCAAGAGAAACATTAATCTTAACATACTGTTTAAGTATTAATTTGTTTTCAAATTGTACATGCCATATCTCTGGGCATACCACATTTTACTGTAAGAAAAAATAATAATAATCCACAAAGAGCTACAGAAGGCTGCCTTTGATTGGTGCTTTAGAGCATAATTACCTGGAAGATAGAAACAATCACTGTAACTCATGGTCAGTGGATTGGTCTCACAAGGAGGAGTGATGGATGGGGATAGTTGCACCATTTCCCTTTATTACATTAGCAAACTCACCAGCTGAGCTTCCCCCCTTGTATTTAATGGATAGAGTACATAAAGCAGTGTCAGCAATCAAAGAGGGCAAACTGAGTACTTTTAATGCAAAAAAGACCAGCTCTTAGATTCCTGGCAAAGGTAATACTCTTCCACATGGAACTGTTATTGCACAATAACAGTGCTCCCTGGAGCCTCCTCTTCTCCAGGCTGAACAACCCCAGCTTCCTCAGCCTGTCTCCTAGCAAAGGTGCTCCAAACCCCTGATCATTTTTGTGACCCTCCTCTGGACCTCCTCCATCAGGTCCACATCCTTCCTACATTGAGGACTCCAGACCTGCACACAGCACTCCAGGTGAGGTCTCACCAGAGCAAAGGTTTTCCAATAATACCTCATCCAGGGCTGCTTTCTAATACCTCATTCCCTACTCTGTATTGACAGTGAGAATTGTTCCAGCCCAGGTGCAGAGCTCTGCACTTGCTCTTGAACTTCATGAAGTTCACCTGGGCCCACCTCTCCAGCCTGTTCAGGTCCCTCTGCATGGCATCCTGTGTTAACCACTTGTTGCTGCTCTCCATCTGGACCTTGAGCCATTGAGTATCACTCTCTGGTTGCGACTGTCCAGCCAGTTCCTTATCCACTGAACAGTCCACCCACTAAATCCATATCCCTCCAATTTGGTGAGCAGGGTGTTGTGAGGAACCATGTCAAAAGCCTTTCAGAGGTCCAGATAGATCACATCCATAGGTTGTCCCTTGTCTACTGACATAGTCACCCTATCATAGAAGGCCACAAGGTTAAGTCAGGCAGGACCTGACTTAGTAGGACCTGAGCTAGTAAAGCCATGCTGGCTGTCCTGAATCACCTTCTGGTCTTCCATGTGCCAAGCATGGCACCTATAAGGATCTGTTCCATGATCTTCCCAGGCACGGAGGTGAGGCTTATAGGTCAGTAGTTCCCAGAGTCCTCCTTTCTACCCTTTTTAAAAATGGGTGTGATGTTTCCTTTCTTCCAGTCCAGAGAGGCTTCACCTGCCTGCCACAACTTTTCAAATATCATGGAAAGTGGCTTGGCAACTACATCAGCCAGTCCGTTCAGGACTCTGGGATGTATTTCATCAGATCCCATGGACTTGTATATCTTGAGGTTCCTCTGATCACACACCTTGTCTTCAACTTACAGTGGGAGGGAATAAAAAGTTCACAAATTATGTATCAGAGATAGCTGGTGCATTGTTCTTATCAAGTTACACACAAATTTGGATGAGATGATACACTGTTCACTGTAGAGATGGAAAGCTAGTTAGCCTCTGGATTTGCCTGTCAACAAGAAATACCTGGAGATGGAGCAGCAGCAGCACCTAAACATCATAGAGACTTTTTTGACCAAGACTAGACAGAGAACAACTAACTGCACTCTAAGATGCTATGAGATTCATTATCTCCTGTACATATTGGAGTTTCATTCTCTTATCTGAGGAGGGAAAAAAAAAAAAAAAGACACTTATCTTTTTTTAAATAAAAATTGTCCCCCACTTCTGTGAGGCTAGGTAGCACTTCAAAGATTACAACACACTACTGAAGATCAGGTCAGACAGAGTCACTGCATTTAAAATTAAAGACCAGAACTATCCTATTAGCAGCGATGAAAACTGAGCTAGTTTCAGGAAATAGGGATGAAACCCTTTCCATACTGAAGATTAAAATAGAACAAGCAATTAAGAGCTGGAAAGGATATTCTGCAAATGTTTCAGGAATCTAATGCATTACTCTGAGTCATATGAAACAGAAGATCCTGAGCCACCAACTGGAGCCAAGGCTCAACTGTGAGACTTCCAAGCTTCCAAGTGCTTTCCACAGGTAATTACTGACAGCCCTATCATACCCCTAAGGGCTAATGAAGTACTATAATTTAAGAGCCTATTACTTATTCTACGTGACCTTGATCTGCAGAATTTATTCCAAAACAGATACGCTTGAGTTGTTCATGTGCAGCACAAACATTTGGTTCTCTTCACTGTGACAGGAGATGAATGTCACATACACAATCTGAACCTAAACTGTTCAGATGAAAAGTATTTTGGTGCATGGGAAACACAATCTATGGCTTGCAAAGTTTCCACTGCTAAAAGCTCCTATTGAAATAGATGCTTCTGAAACTTAGCACAGGAAAAAAAAAATACTGAAAATTTACAACTAGCATCCACAACACCATACAATCTTTGATAAAGTGCCTGATAGTTTACAAAGTGCATTACTGGCTTTTATTATAGCAGCAGATACCAGGGAACATGATGGATATCAATTCCGTTCTTTCTTAAAGCTCACTGGGAATTTGAATTTTACCTGCATCCTTCTCTCCAGTACAATAGCAAAAGACAGTCAGCAACTTTGTCTTCGGTATTACAGACCACACATAATGGAGATCGTGGGTAAGCCTAGGGCACAGATGCAAATTTGCCCCAGAACAACACAGAGCTCAGAAACCCTGTAGGCTGAAGAGAAAAATAGCAGACTAGGAAGAGGTGGCAGTCAAAGAAAGATGTAGAGAGAGCATTTTTTTAAATATTTTCAATAGCATGTGATCTGAGCACCAAAACAAAAAACATTTTGTGAGGTGAGGCTGGAAAGTATGATCAACAGAAGATGGGAAGAACACTGCATGCAGATGAGATTATCAAGGAGTGGAAGGGAGACTATTTTCATGCATCAAGATGTAAAGTTATGAAGTGAAACAACAAACTTCAACAAAACAGCAGGTTCTAATCTAATGGAACAAACAGGTTGAGGACCCCAAAACAGCAATTTATAGATTTTCTGGTAGTGTTCAATCTGTTGCAGTGATGATAAAGACAAGTTCTTGTCAACTATCTCAGAGACAGGAAAAGTGACCTACTGCATGATGCACTGATTAACCTTGCCTGAAGTTCCAACCACCCAACCACTCACTGAAGAATCCAGAGAAGTGCAAAGAAACAGAATGGAAAGGATATTTCATCTCTCATTTATGTAGCCTCACAACACAAAGGTTAAAATGGCAATTTGTAGCTGCCGTGTTCGTATGGGCAGTTAAGTAAATATCACCGGACAAGCAAAGAAAGGAAAACTGGGAAGAAATATTTAACTTAGTAGATTAGGTTGAGGTATTTCTAAAAATAAAACAAACCAGCAGAATATAACCCGTACTCGAAGACAGTTTCTACATCCTAAAGCAATGATATTCTGTATAGTTCTCTAATTGAAGCAGAAGGTGCAAAGACCTAAACTACTTTTAATGTGAAACTCATTCAACAGCCAGGGTGATTGTATTGATGTGGTACCCAGAGAACAAGGCATAACACTGAACAACTAAGGAAGTCGCCCATATTGCATAAATTGTAGCACATTACTTCAAAACACACCTCCAAAACCAACCAACCAAGATCAACCTACAGAAATAGTTCCAAAGCATTCCAGGAGCACTAAGCTTTTAGCTTGCTATTGACCATCAAGAGAGTTTTCAACAACAGCTTCTTATTAGGAAGTGCCAGTGCCGTGCCACACTGACAGAAACAAGTTGATGCCAGAGTATAGCAACAGTAGAACTCTTGAGAAATAATGTTTTTTCCTGTTTAGAACATAACTCATCTCAAGAGCTCTGTTGTGCTTTGATAATGTACAACAAAATGTAGATGAAAAAGCTATCAGGTGCATAAAAACAGGTATGCTCTAATATCTGGGTCTCTAAGAATATTTTTCAGAGATACAGACTGTTCTTGGTCAGTTTCTGGAAAATCTATGGTTTACCTAGGAGTAGAATCCCAGAATTGTTTGGGTTGGAAGGGACCTTAAAGATCACCCAGTTCCAACCCCTCTGACATGGGCAGGGACACATCCCACCAGACCAGGTTGCTCAAAGTTCCATCCAGCCTGGTCATGAACACTTCCAGGGATGGGGCATCCACAACCTCTCTGGGCAGCCTCTTGCCAGTGTCTTGCCATTTTCACAGGAAATAATTTCTTCCTAATATCTAATCTAAATTTTCCTTCTTTCAGTTTAAAATTATTACCTCTTATCCTACACTTCCCGATAAGAAGTCCCTTCCCCGTCTCTTCTGAAGGCTCCCTTAAGGTACTGGAAGGCTGATATAAGGTCTCCCCAGAACCTTCTCTTCTTCAGGTTGAACAACTCAAATGCTCTCAGCCTGTCAGAATAGGAGAGGTGATCCAGCCCTCTGATCAGTTTCCTGGCCCTCCTTGGACCCATTCCAACAGGTCCATGTTCCTCCCATGCTGAGGGCTCCAGAGCTGGACACAGTACTCCAGGTGCAATCTCACAAGAGCAGAGTAGATGGGTAGAATCCCTTCCTTCCCTGGACCTACTGATCATGCTTCTTTTGATGCAGCCCAGGGTGCAGATGGTTTTCTGGGCTGCCAGTGTGCATTGCCAGCTCACGTTAAGCTTCTCATCCACCAAACACTCACAAGTCCCTCTCCTCAGGGCTGCTCTCAATCCATTCTCTGCCTAGCCTGCATTAGTGCTTTTTCCTTATTTTTCAGGTTCTTACAAATGTGCCATTTACTAACAGCAACACAGAGTTTTTCTAGCAGCCAAGGAAGGAAAGGTTGTTTATGCACTCATCACTGTACTGTTGAAGCTTATTCATTCTCTTGAGACTGTTATTTAAATACTAAGGAAGTTTAAGGGATCTTCTCTTTGACATTCGAAGGCGCATCATCACCTTGTCACATGGCCTGACAGCATTGCATGAGCTATTACTTCAAAGTTATTTTCAATTTTCTCCCACTCTTGTTCAATCCCACTAATTTGTATTCATTAATTTATTTTGAAGCCAAATGTGTATTCCTTTCCACTTGTAGACATACAATTTCATTTGCTCTCTTTGAGACTACTTTAATAGCAGATCTAAATCCGTTTTGAATTTTACCTGCTGTTCAGCAGTGACCTCAATTTTTGATTTTGTGGCATCAGCAAATTCAATTAGTTTGTTTCCCACATCTAGGTCGTTGATGTTGGCTGGAAACAGAAGAGGTCAGAGCACTGACCTCCACAGAACTCTCATTGCCAGCCAAACATGCTTTCCCTGTTTCTTCTTGTGTAATTGAGTTTTAGTCATTTTTATCAACTATCTCTAATGTCTGAACTTTACATGCATTGAACAGCAACATGCCTACTAAAGCTGTCTCTTTTTCAACCTGCCAAGAACAGAATTTCATGAAAGGCAAAACTATCACTGTTCATATTTGCTAGACTCTAAAAAAAGGACCCGAACAAACTAAAAGAGAAAACTAGATGGAGGATTTGCTTATAATTGGTTTATCACACAGTGTTGATACCAAAAAAGTAGAAATATCTATTTAAGTAAGAGCTTACTGCAAGTTACATTCAAGAACACCACTTCAGTTCTAAAGGACTTTATCCTCTCTGCTACAGCTTACAAAGTCTCACCCTGACCTTCAGCTGTCAGGGAGTCACAAATTAACTCAGTTTTGAAGGGTTCTCTAGTAGTCAGTTATGTGTTGAGGAACTTAAAATAATTTATTTTCATTTCATTTAGACAGTTATTCTCTCACCCAATGACCCTTCCCCATCTGGAAAGGGGAGTTGGGGAAAAAAGCTATATAAATGGACTTAATAGATTAAGACTAAATAATTAACATTAATAACATTACAGAACCAATATTGATTCCAATAGCAATAAAAAAATATACAGAAATTATAGTCAGCCAATTCTATTAGCAGAAAGTTGTGAAATCCCAGCAGTGGACAGCTCATGTCAGGCACTGCAGGCACTATGGCTTCCAGAGGAAGGGAAGGGATGAGGGCAAGAAGTCCAGCGTTAGAGCAAGAATATTTCAGGATCGCAGCCATCAGGGAAGAGAGAACTCCTCAGTAGACTTTCTAATTCATATTGAATGTGGCATTCGTGGTATGAAATAATCATGTTGTCCAGCTTAGGTCAAGTACCCAGGTCTCTTTCCTCCTCATCCCCACACCTGGCTAGGTTCAAACACACCAAGACCTTGGGCCTGCATATCATAGCCTGCTATAACATAAATATGTTCACAAAATCAGACACTAGAGTCTTCTAAAAGTAGAGTTTTCCCAAACATTAGAAAATAAATTAGTCCTGTGTTGCTCAAAGGAGGACAAAGTCACCTAGCCCAATGTACCAGCCCAAAGCATGTCTATTTATAACAGGTTGTTCATGGCTTTTTTTCAGGCATGTTTTTAATATCTCCAAATACTTGCTCCTAAAACTAATTTTGGTACCTACTCTGTTTTCTCACTTCCCTCGTGGAGAAAAGTTGGGGGTTTTTTATATTGAGCTGGAATTTCTCATATTTCAATTTGTGTCTTCTGCCTTGCATCCTTCTACTGCATACCTCCAAGAAAAGCTTGGTGCCATTTTTGCAACACTTTTGCCATCTTATTGACCACCTTAAGTCAGGTCTACACATTACATTTACAGGCCAGTGGAGAAGTACCCAATTCAAAAATCAGACAGAACGAAAATACAGAGCTACCTGTAAGACACTTTGCCACAGCTATGCTTAAAAGCTACGTGAATGACTCTGCCTTATACAAGATCCACCCCTTACCCCCTCCACAGTGAGCACAGCATCCGCAAGACTGCAGTTTCTTATGGAGCCAGGGTCCTACACCAACAGTCAAGAAACAAACGTTCCCGTCATGACAAGCGCATTAGAGGTTTTCTTCTGTTACCTTTTGGTGTCACACCATTTTTCCCATTTTCCTTCCCGCCCCACCATGTAGTCATGGAAAAGATCTTTTTGAAGTTGTTATGCAAAAGTTGTCAGTTGGAAATAGGATGACTGGGACACAAGTGAAACAAAACCAAACAGACTGACAAATAAACAAGCAAGAAAATCAATAAAACCCAGCTAACACTTAACTGGAATGAATCACTTTCTAGTTATCTCTAGCTCACCATAACAGTTGAAAAAGAGAGCATCAAAAAAAAGAAAACCAATAATATGGAACTCAGTAATTTTGACTACAAAAAGCTTGGTTTTTATCTAAGCAGCCTGCTATACCCTAGAGAATGCGTGAGTTTCTAAAAATGTGATTGCCTCAAGTCAGTTATTTATTATTTCATTAAATCACAATTTCCCCATCTAAAAAATGTAAATATGGCTATCAATACTTTGGACCAGTCTTCAAGTTTTCTGACTCGCGCATTTACAGTTTACCTGGGCTCTATATCAAGACAGATCACCTGAGTTTTCCAAGGACATTTTCTGAAACACATTGCTAAGTAGGTAGGGCTGCAACTTTAAAAGAACTTAAAAATACTAATTCTTTCCATGTGTAAAGCAAAAGGCTTAACGAATTGTGACCTGTAGGCAGGCATTTTGCTGAGTTCAGCTAAATAAAGGAGTAAAACAGGGAATCTGGGTGCTAAGACCCCAGTCACTGCTCAAAGAATTTCATTTACTCCTAGCTCTAGAGTCAAGGCTGATGACTCCCCAGTGAAAACAGCTACTTCACAAGATCCTCATAGCAGTACATACTGTCGGTACTGTTGTTAAAACTGTGGTCTTGAGATTATTGCCTCTGTTTCTGCAAGGCTTTCCATATGCTTTTTGTTGCAGCTAGCTCATTTGGCAGCAAGCTAGATGTTGGCACTCTGCACTAATATGTGAGAACAGTGAAGGACTGAGAAAAACCATAAAAATACTTCTAAGCAGAATGTACGGAGGAGGGAAGAGTAATTATGCAAAGATATCAGGAGGCAGGGATATGGGAAAACTGTCAAACTGCCAGTGGAAAACTCTCACCCTATTAATTGTGACTATAGCATCCCCTTACTAAAATTTCCACAGCCAAAAGCGAGCAGCAGCTTAGCTCAGGAATTAAAACTGTCCCTGTAGGTTTATGCAGTGCTCCTCCTTAGACAATGCAGGAAGACTTTAAGTGTAGATGGCAGCATGGCGCGTTCAGGTACATCAGATTGAATGTGCACCCCTAGCAAACTGCCTAGACAACCAAAGTGCATATGCGTGTAAGACTGAGACTTGTTGTGGATTTTATTTCCATATTTTGCCTAGTCGTCTGCTTTTCTTAATCCTCTGTAAATTTTTCAGCTTTATTCATTTACAGATAGAGGAAATGCAGCATAGGGTTATGTGATGACAATCCACAAGCCAGTACGGAAAGTCCATTGAATTTAGTCTCTTTCCATAAATCAGATGTTTCTGAATATTATGTACAGATCAAAGAACACATTCTTTCTTTCACTAATAAAAGTCCTAAATAACATAATGAAGGAATATGGTCCAGTCTAAGTTACCTTAACACAGACTCCTTTTGCTGTTTTAGACTCCGAACACTTTTTGAAAAGGATGACTTATAAATAGTTTTCTATGCAAATCTAAAACCTTTTCAATTTACAATTGCAAAGTTCACTGCATCCCAGAAGGCTTTTTATGTATCAAGAAATTGTTTGGCTACACAAGCCAAAGCAGCAGGCACTGGCATTTGAAAGCTATTACATAAGGAATTTTCCTTCATTGTCATGCTGAACCATCAGCCAGAAATTTAATTAACCGAAGCATTAAAAAATTTTATTCCATTGTCTCAAAAAAAAATACATGGATTGTTTCTTTAAAACACTTCTGTAACATTCAAGATATAGAAAGAACTATAAATATTGTCAGGGAATGGACGGATTGTGGAGGAATTCAAGGGCATGAAATCCTGTCTAATGCAAATGTACCTGAAATGAAAAAATTAAATTACTGTAGTTTTCACCTAGACAGGTAAAGGACTCCAACATTTGTCACAAAAAACATTATATAGAGTAGGATTTCTATCACCTATCTAAAGCTGGTAGTTTGTAACAGTTTCAAACAGAAACAAAGGAAATTTCAGCTCAATCTAAGTAGGGCAGCAGAGTGCAGCACATGAGTTCCAGTTTTCTTGAGATCATAGTAAACTTCCAAGGGAACCTACATTAACAGTTGGTAACAAGTACTGGGTTTTGTGCCACAAAAATGCTGCACTCTCCCCTACATTTGTATAATCATCCGTGTTACATCTTCTCATGTGTTTAATCATCATAGGTGCTGAACAAATCATCTCATAGTAGTAAAACATTTCCGTCTTACTATTATTTAGACTGAATTATGACTGACTAATGCAGAGCAGAAAATATTTCCCATAATGTATTACTTCTGCCATTACCAATGATGTGCCATAACTAACGTAGAAATTTGTGAACCATCACACTACATGTTTCTCCAGGGACACGGTATGAAATATTCTTAACTTCAAACCTGTGGTCTATGCTCCAGTTTTAACCCTCTTATGAAAAGTGGTAATTCTTTGTGCATTAAGAACAGATAACCTGGATTCCACTCTCAGAAGAGAAATTAATCCCTTTTGATGTATTTGAATGTAAGAATTTCTGCTTACCCATGGTTGCTCAAATTAAAAAAACAAAACAAAAAAACAAAACAGCAAGAAAAAACACTACCAAAAGAAAAAAAAAAAAAAAAAAAAAAAGAAAAACACAAACAAAACAGTAAACAGACCTTGAAACAAAAGACCTTTTCAAGCTTCAAAAAGGCTCAATACACCCATCTGTTTCAGCTAAAATCTGCAAAAATATAAGAAAGAACTGCACATCAGGGGTTTGATCTCGCACATCTTCAGGTCACTCAGAATTTTTTCAGTGACTTGAATCGGAAGAAGATCAAGCCCAGGGAGCAAAGCAGGGCAGCCAGTTGGCCACAAGGTATTGATTGTGAGTCGTGTGTCCTTTTTGAAATAGTATGTTTAACCCTCAGGCTAAATAGGCTGGCACAGAT